>JAGGAR010024018.1:0-47345 GCA_017657315.1 Termitomyces sp. K1Ag
ATAAGGTAAGTTATGAAGTTGTGAACGAAGTTCAAGTTGGAAATTACCTTTTAGATAAGTTGAACACAGCACGTGCATGTTACTTAGGGCAGACATCTACTGACTTGAAAAAAAACTATACAAGTTAGTCTTGAGATATGTGACCCATACGCTGGTATGTAGATTTGAGCATGAATCAACCAACTCTGAAGCTTGAAGATGCTACATAGATGTAAATGAGCTGAATCAACGATTGGATCAACCGAGTCATGTGAAAGTCACGCAACATTCAACCAACCGTGTTTTGTATCCATACAAAACACGGTCAGCTCATAAGACATGTTATACCCCTACAAGACCTGGAAAGGAACATGGGAACAATAATATTATACCACTCTATCTATGGCTAGCTATGGCTAGATAGCACTAGACAGCTCTGGGCAGGCGGATGCTTGCTGGTTTGTTCTGTTGATGACTGTCAAACTAGTGACCTCTGGAGCCAAAATCAGAGTTTGCTGATGAGTAGTCTTATTGTATCTAACGGGCGACTTCTAATGTCACATTCTTAAAACAAATTACGGTCCAAGAATCAACAGAGTTCGGACGACTAATGATCTGATCATCCACGCCGATCTGTCGGGACACACGTTCACTGTCAACTACTTCGACCATTCCAACGAATAATAGACGTTGCAGGGGACCCTCCGTACATTTACTTCAATGTCTCCGACTCCACCGGCATACGTGGTGTGCTGTCTTCTGGTTTCTCGTTGACTATCTCGACTGAACCTTATTCATGACCCGATTCCCCATCAAGGGCAAGATCGTCGTTCCAATAAGCTTTCCCGTTTCTGCTATCATCTCATCCACGGACACCTGGCCACGATGCTTAGTGGATGTCCATTTACTACAATGTGGGAGAACGAGCTCAACAAGATTTTTCAGATCTAGCCGAGATTCGCCTATTTTTGCGTACAAAGAGTTCTCGCCCGATTATAAACTGGCAGGCCCATGAGGTGAAGTATGGCTCACCCCGAGCGCTACGATTCCCCGATTGTGTCGGACTCTTCAGTTGGTCGTCTTGTAGAAGATATTTTCCGCAGGATTTTTCTTTTAATCCGAGATGGTGATGCCCACTGGCTCTGTAAATGGGTTGCGGTCGGTACTATCATCTCCAGACTTTCCTCGCATTGGCGCGCAATTGCGTTCTCCGACCATTCATTGTGGTCGGATATCTTCATCGGACCCACCTCTCCACGTGGAATGACGCGAACGGTGCTCGAGCGATCCGGGAAGCACAACCTTCGGGTCGTATTTTGCGTACCTGGAGGCGCGGGTGGCCTGAAATTTACGGGGTTCTCTGCAGAATTCAACGCATCGCTCCAGATGGTCATGGCTCAGAGCGTTCGTTGGGACAGTATTTCTGTCATTTCTCCATTCTTTCCGCTTTTTCAAATTTCGAAAATGCTTTCTCAGATCCCACTACCCGAACTCCAATCCATGGAACTCGTCAGGTCCGATACAGCGGCTATACTGTATTGTGGACCGTTCATGCTGGACTCAGTGATATTCCGGCATCTCATCTTGGACGGAGTGGTCATTCGACTGGCGCACTCTTCTCAGTTCTCCGGTTTACGGAGTCTTAGCATCGTGAACACTGGTTTTCGAATGCTGGACAAGCGGTTCTTGAGGTCTACTACCACTCCCACCGAGCTTCCACCCTCGATGAGCATCGAGCATCTCAGCATTAGCGCACCGTTCCTGGCATACGTTCCACCTATCTTATCTCTTAACCCGTCCACTCTTGTCTCGTTGAAGCTCAGCGGGCTTTCAGCCAATGATTTGTCGTTACAAGGCACACTCGTGTCACTGACACGGGAACTACTGACCGAGAACCTCCGTTCTCTTGAGTTGGCGGACACAGATAGCGCGGCCGTGGCGCTTTTTCTCTCTTCCCTACGTGGTAGAAATTTTGCAGGATTAGATGTACTCACAGTTGTACCCAAAGTTGATCTTACAGGCCTAGAGCCAGATATACAAAGTATCTTCCCAAACCTCACCGATTTTTTGCCAACATGACTTTAACAGCTTCACAACCACCACTATGATTCAGTATTAATGATTCATCATAGTACTAGTTTAGTAACTTATCACATAGTTATCTACTCACACCTGCTCACACAGGACGGGACGCTACCTACTCGTAGAATTTTTGTCCATCGAGTCATCGACGCAGGTCGATGCACCTCGGCCAATATATCCCGATCGATCTGTGATCAGTGCCGCGGCAACAGTGTGATGGCAATGGACCCACAGAAAAACATACAAGCGAAGAAGATACTGGAAGATGCACTCAAGATGCACTCCGAATTTACATACAGACCCAGGAACATAAACTTCCAATGGATTGGAAGCCACCAATTTCCATTGATTTTACGTTATGAATGCTTGGTCAATTGCCATTGGACGTCATGGAAGCACCAATGACAGGCCAAGCATGCAATCATCAATGAATGTGATCATCCAACCACCGCTGTCCGATTCGGACTTTGGGGAAGACAATAGATCATGGCAGGCCTAGGTTGGACTGCCGGACTCAAAAAATTCTGCTGCAGCAGGTCCGTAATCAGTTAAGTACTGACTCTTTGATGGCTGCAGGAGAGACTCAAGTAATATATTCTGTACATATCCTACAAGCTTGAATAAAGTACTAGCATACCCAGTGTCTATGAAAATACATTATTTTTTATACCTACATATGGCTCTCTGACACAGGTTCCTCTGAGTCCATGCGACGCGACTTGGACGCGACGAGAGCCTGTGCCTGAATCACGTGATCAGTAGGTGTTTGCTGGACTCGGAGTGGAGCTCCAAGTCGAAGCAAAAGGTGTGATACTCATATTAGCATCTACAGGAATATATAAAAGATTTCTGAGAGGAATAGAGATATGACTAAGACAAGAAAAAGAGAGGGTGGGTCTACAGACTTTCCTCGAGGCTTGAGCGCGGAAGTTGGGAGCGCTCAACTTGCAAGACGCATCATACAAACGCACCGCCGCTGCCGACAAATATCAGAAGTAGATCTACACTGTGGCGGCGGAGATTCGCGCATCACACGGCCTTATCCCTCACTGGGACTAGCTAGCGATGCACGTAAAGACTACTCCAGCTTCCATTACTTATATTTCCTTTCTCCAGCTTAGTGCAAATACGAGAGAGGGAAAGAAGCTAACCTATGATGTAGAAATGCTTGTATGTACAAACGATGGATTGAGAATTTGAGGTCCCCGAGCTGCCTTCGCCAAGCCCATTTTCGGCGCGGTCTTCTTATGCCGGCATATCACGTATTTTTGGATACTTCCTCTGATGCGAAGTTGTTGCGCGGATTCGAAAGCGTCAATCAGATCAATCTCTTGATTGACTTTGGGCGGCCGCATCCGTGTCGTCCATGTTGCTCGTGGCGTTCACTCTGGCTCGTGCTTGAATGCGCCTACTCACCGCCTCATTGTAGAAAACGCCGCAGAAGAGCCGACCAAACGTGTATCGAAAGGGTGTATCGTATAATCTATGAAAACAACACCATCATGATCTTGCAAGGAGAATTGCCGCCCGGCGCCCATCAGTTGCGTTATGACATTTGCTGCAGATGTTCGATCGACAGTGCTGAACTTGCGGTACATGCCATAGGTCGTGAAGGAGAAGCGGATCAGGTCTAGATCTATATAGAGTACAAATTCCCTTGAAGAACGGGGAGAGAATGCAGCGATGGTGGCTGTGTCATGAAGGGCCGCGAATATATTGATTTGGGCATGTGGTATGTTTTATATTCCCGCAACCAACCCACAACCATCCACACACACTGCCTTGAGTCCCTCCGGATTCTCCCTCCGACGCCTAAAGACCAGTCCACTCGTTTATAACTCACGATCAAAAAATTCACTGACCACCATTTTCCTAAAAACATAATCGGTAAGCCGCATCTCTAGTCCTTTTCTTCCGACGTGTCATCCACCCCCATCTTTTTTCTTTCTTTCTTTCTACTCTCTCTCCAACCTTTCCGACTAACAACTAGCTGGTCTTGTTGTAACTCGTTAACGTTCCCTCTTCCACAGCCTATCCCTGAAAGAAATGTTTGCAACATTCGCATTGACGGCACTCCTCGCCTCCGCTTCTCTCCTCCGGGTCCGCGCTGATGTCACCCCCTCTGATCCTGGACCTGGCGTCGTGTACAAAGTCGGTGGAACATGTCATATTGGGTGGATTGGGGATAAAGCTTCTCCGACTGCATGGAAGAATATGGCTATTCAGCTTATGACGGGGGATAACTTCAACATGGTCCATCTTACTAGTGAGTCTGAGTCCTCGTCAGCTCCCACTTTTTCGTGATTTTTTGACGAATTTGAATTCGTATATGATTATTATAGCTGTGGCGACCGGCCTTGATGGTACGGTCGATGGAACATTTGATCACGTCTGCCCATCTGTACGTCCAAACTTACATGTACTACACATCACATCCACGAACTAAACTTTTTCCCTTCTCTAGGTCTCCCCCAACGCCGCGATCTACTTCTACCAATTCTCCGCACCCAATGCACCCGATCACCAATGGACAACCCGCTTCACCATCGCATCCACCACGGGCGCAACTACCGAACCCGCCAACGACTCGCAGCCCGGTTCGGGCGCCGCAATCCCCTGGGGTGTAGGTGCCCTCACCGACCCCTCGACCGCCGTTCCTCCGCCTTCCTTCGGCGCTTCGTCCTCCGCACCCAGCGGATCTGGGCCTGGGTCTAACGCCACCACGTCCACGTCGGTAGCGGCGTCTGTACCCCTCGCGTCCTTGACCTCGCCCGTCGTTCTGCCCACCACTTTATCTTCGTCCTTGGGTTCGGCTACGATCACGCCTACGACGTCAGGTTTCAGCACTGTCTTGTCGTCGTCTAGAGCGGCCCCATCTGCGTCTGCGTCTGCTAATTCGACTAGTGACGCTAAGGATAACGCGGCTGTGTCTGTCGTTGTCGACTCGCGCGTGTGGCAGGCGGTGATGGCTCTTAGCGCGTCTTCGATTGGGTTCGCGCTTTTGCTCTGATCGAATCATTTGAGAACTCTACAATGGACTTGATTATGCATGGATATGATGCGTATACGTATATACCCGCACGAACATTTACTACGCATGGTATTTCTTATACATTTCATTTGTAGTTGGATTTATTTCAGGCATGGGGAATTGGTTTGGGGTTTTATTTCTATTTCTTCAAGTTTTTCCTACTTTTTGGGTCGGGAAACGTAGAATACTGATCTAATGTGAAGCACAAGTTGATTCGCCGTTGGACTGAAAGGGGCACTGAAGCAAATGTCATTATGGTCTGTCAACGTAGTTTGGCACAATGCAGGTGTTACTCAGTGCCTTCGTTACATCTAGCGCCTCCGATACCTCTGCTAACCCCATTCATTGGCGGCGGCGGAAGTCAGCCTACTAGATGGGCGGGTTTGAGAATTCCACAATCCGAAAAGAGCGCGAGCCTTGTGTTCGTTATCCAAATCATCCTGCATCAAGGTAGGGTGTGGATGGCTTCATGGTATACGTATAAAAGATCAGAAAGAGGACCTGAGTCGAGTGGATACAAATCAAGTCACGTAACAAGTAGAAGACAAGAATGTGGAAGAGTTCATTTACTCTTCCACTTGATGAATCTAGCGAGAAGACGGTGAGAGTCCGTCTCGGATGATTTCAATTGAGTGGAAATTCGTACCAGATGGGCAAGTTGTGTCCATTCGTTGAGGGAACGAAGATATTCATCACGGCCCTCGTCAACAGGATGATCGGCGTGCCATAGGACAAAACTTGAGAACTGGGACGCGACGGACAATGTCCGTGTTTCCTCATTCTCGTCCTCGTCCACAATCATGGAATCATCGTCCACGAACTCGGGCTCATCAGTTGCCGCTTTACTGCGGCTCCTCGTAGCTCTCTTCCCTTTATTCTTCAGAGTCTTTCTCTCAATCCCCTTCCCCTTCCTGACACGCGCCTGTGGATCCGACGCGTCGTCCCCGCGTAATACAACGCCCACGTAGCCCTCTGGAAGAGCCACCTTCAAACCCTGGATTGTACGGCCTCTGAATGACGAGATAAAACGCGTCGTTGCGTCTGTTACGCGTTTGGCAAGTGATGAAGATGCCTCAGGTGCCGATGTCGGGTTGGTGTCCATCTTGTCTTCGGCAACATCTGCAGGTGCTACAGGCTCTTGTGAGGGGCCTGCATCTTGTGAGCTTGGGGTGGGCTGCGCGTCATTAGGGGCGTCTTCTGATGGTGCTGGCGCACCAACGGTTTCTTTGGCGGGATTGACGCGTAGATAGGTCGATATTGGTGCTGGGCCAGAGTAGTCGATGTGGAAGGGCATTAGGAAGGGCTGGCATGTCTTAATGTTGTCGAGGCTTTCGATGGCTCCGAGTGCGAGAGTAGGTGTTGGAGGCATGAAGTCGTGTCAAGAGGGCGTGTGTCACGTCACATGGTGACTGTCACAACTTTTGGGCTGAAGGTTTTTGGTTTTTGCATCTGTACGGCGTTATTTCCTCATTTTTGAAGGTGTCTTGTACATGTCCATAGATTCATAGTTATGTTCGTCGGAAGCCTGGAAATTGAAACCGAATTTTAATAAGAACTGTGTTGCGTCCATGAGCGTGTGATCCAAATATGTGCCATTCTCCGATGCCAGAGCCGGCATGTGTTTGCCGGCGCTTGACGCGTTTCTTCAAAACTACCAACGGCTGCCCGCCCTCCCTCTTCTCCTCTCCCTATAGTCCATCTAAACAGGCTAGCTGGAAAATATGGATCAGGACCTCATCAAGCTCGTCAACAAACTCCAAGACACGTTCAGTAACCTAGGCTCGTCAAAAATTTCTTCTATTTTTGCGTAAAAGCTGACTTGCAGCGTACAGGAGGGGAGCTGGACATGCCTCAGCTCGTCGTTGTGTGTATCATCTTTTTTCAAAGCCTTATGTGAGTGGGAGTCTTACGACGCGGCTCTAATATAGGTGGGCAGTCAATCGGCGGGGAAATCAAGTGTCCTAGAAACGTATGTTATTTCCTTGATTACTTGAACGATATTGACAGACAAGTTTACAGGATTGTCGGACGCGACTTTCTTCCTCGAGGACAGGGCATTGTCACGCGACGACCGCTTGTGCTGCAACTCATTCACACACCCATTCCGGCAGAACCTTCACCAAACGCACCACCATACACTGAATGGGCCCAGTTCCTCCACATAGACAAGCGTTTCACAGACTTCAATGAGATTCGCAAGGAGATTGAGCAGGAGACATTCCGAGTTGCTGGACAGAACAAGGGCGTTAGCAAGCTGCCGATATCGTTGAGGATATACAGTCCAGATGTTCTGGATTTGACCCTGGTCGATCTTCCAGGTTTGACAAAAGTACGTGTGATCAATGCAAAACTTTGGATAATCATTTTTAATTGATTCTCACCTGCCAGATCCCCGTCGGTGACCAACCAAGTGATATCGAGCGGCAAATTCGTAACCTCATCCTCGACTACATCTCAAAACCCAACAGGTATGTCTCTCGGTCGCCTTTTCGTGAAGATGACTCTTATGATTTCCTTCGTAGCGTCATCCTATCCGTGTCACCGGCCAACGTCGACCTCGCCAACTCCGAATCACTCAAGCTCGCTCGCCAAGTCGATCCTCAAGGCCGACGCACCATCGGCGTGCTGACAAAACTCGACCTCATGGACGCCGGCACCAACGCTCTCGATATCCTCACAGGGCGTGTCTACCCACTAAAATTAGGCTTCATCGGCGTCGTCAATCGCAGTCAACAGGATATCAACTCAGAAAAGAGCATGGGGGATGCGCTTGAGAGTGAAAATGAGTTCTTCAGAAGCCACCCCGCTTACCGGAATATTTCGCACAAAAATGGAACGAAGTATCTGGCTAAAACGCTCAACCAGGTTCGTTCGTTGCTTTTTTCTGAGTCTACGGGAAACACTCATGCTGCCGTTGGTAGGTACTGATGAACCATATTCGTGAAAAACTTCCGGACATGAAAGCACGGCTGAACACGCTGATGGGCCAAGCTCAGCAAGAGCTCAACTCGTTTGGTGATTCTGCTATCTTCGGGGACAAGAACCAGGCAAGCAACCCTTCCAAGTCTTCTCTAGATATGCCTTTCTCATTCCTATAACAGCAAGGATCGTTGATCCTCCGCCTCATGACCCAATTCGCGCGCGATTTTGTCGCGTCGATCGAGGGCACGAGAGTCGATATCTCAACGAAAGAACTTTCAGGAGGTGCACGGATATATTACATCTTCAACGACGTCTTTGGCCAGGCGCTTGCTTCAATCGACGCGACTCACAACCTCGAGAACCAAGATATCCGAACGGCTATCCGTAACTCTACCGGTCCTCGGCCCAGTCTGTTCGTACCTGAGATTGCTTTCGACCTGCTGGTGAAGCCGCAAATAAAACTCCTGGAGGCGCCGGGTCTGCGATGCGTGGAGCTCGTATATGAGGAGCTGGTGAAGATCTGCCATAATTGCACAAACGCGGTACGTGCCAAAAATGAAATTGCCCGTTTTTGATTTCTCAAGCCTCTCTCTATTATCCTTGATAGGAGCTCGAAAGGTTCCCTCGGCTACATGCACAGCTGATTGAGGTTGTGTCGGAACTGCTCCGTGAACGGTTGGGGCCTACATCCGAATACGCTCAGAGCTTGATTGAGATACAAGCAGCGTACATCAATACCAACCACCCTGCGTTCATCTCCGGATCTGCACTCACTGCACAGCAGAACAATATCCCCCAACGACCACCTGCTCCATCTCGGGTACGTTTTTCCTTTTCCTCATCACATCTACATCTGCATCTAAAGCTGACGTCATCTCGTAAAGCCAACATCCACCGAACCCACCGCAACCAATGGGCTTTCACTAGAAGAGGAGGACGAAACTTCTTCCGAAGACGGCATCTTTCCTCCCCGGGACTCCCGCTCCGTCTCATCAACCGTGCACGACCGCTCACGGTCCAGCATCTCAACGAGCACCACGACCCCCTCTATAGCCGCAGGCTTGGGCACCGTCGACAAACACTCCTCATCACGAAGCCGGCACTCAAGCCAGCACCAATCCCAAACCCAAAACGCACGCGAGGCCCACCGACCGCAATCAGGGCCAGTGCCCAACGGCAGCGGGTCGTCCCCGACCGCGCGCGAGACGTTCCTCAACTACTTTTTCGGGCAGAACGGACCCGGTCCGATCTCGGGATCGAGCGTCGAGAGGAGCCAGCACGCGGTGCATGGGCATGCAGGTGGGCAGAACGCGATTGTGCCTGTGGGCAGGGACGTCAGTGGGGCGGAAACGGTGCTGTCGCAGGGACTTATGGCGGGCAAACGGGGTGTTGATGGGAATAGTGCGGCGTATGATATGAAGAGCCTGGGCAAGCATATTGAGGCTGTGAGTTGCACTGCTATGTGGGTCAGCTGAGATGAAATGGCGCTGACGGATTTTTTTCCCTTTCTTTCTTTGCTTTTGCCTTTTTGCAGGTCTCGGCGGAAGGCACTAACATGACGCCCCGAGAGGAGATGGAGACGTCCCTCATTCGCTCGCTCATTGCGTCGTACTTCAATATCGTACGCCAGAGCATTCAAGACTTGATTCCTAAAGCGATCATGCATCTCCTTGTCAACCACACCTCACAACACGTCCAGAACCGCTTGGTATCATCGCTGTACAAGCCCGAGCTGTTTGCCGATATGCTTAATGAGGATGAGGCGCTCGTGGCCGAACGGGCGCGCGTGAAGGCGTTGTTGGATGCGTATAAGGAGGCGTTCAAGATTCTTTCGGACGTTAATCTGAAGTCGACATAGAGAGGAAAGAGAAGCGAGGAAGATATATCATTGGTTATAGATTACACCACCTTGGGTTCTGGTTACCCCAGGCCCGCCTAGTAGCAGTTCGACTGCGTCTCACTTTGAAAATATACATGCCATTCAGATTTGTGCATCTTGTGCGCCCTAATTCATGTACTTCGTTGGTGGTATCTGATGATGAGTTGTTGGTTGGTCGGAATCAATCGCGTCTGCAGCGCTAAGTCACCCTGTAAGATGGATGGGTTTGACCTCAACACGTAGAAACGGATAAGAGTAATGAATTAGTAAAGTGGGGCAGCCCACAAAGCCGTATCATTCGTGTATATACCATCTGTAAGTATCAGACATAATCACACAATCGTATCATACGTAAAGAGCGCGCAAGCGCGATGATTACCCAGACCACGCAACACAACCAGCGAGAGGGGAAACAAGCAGACGGCGGGACAGGAAAGCAAGATGGGTTGATAGCTTCCCAGAGCATGGGAGAGAAATCAGCCGCACATTCAAGCGCATATAGCCAAGAAACCTCTGAATAATGTGTTGGGGTTTTATGGGTCGGCATCGGCAGCGGGCGTCGTGGTCGAAGTATCAGTAGCGGTAGTGCTAGTACCCTTCACAGCAACCCACTTCTCCTTCGCCTCTTTCGTTGCTCCTTCCTTATTTTCCCCAGATTTCTCCGCGTCATCGTCCGACGTGATGCTCTCTTCGGTGTCAGCGTCGACACCCGTACCTTCAGATTCTGAAGAGGCAGACGACTCCGTCGTCGTCGTCTCCTCTGCTGACGAAGTTGTTTCAGTAGGAGTTGAAGGCGTGGCAACGGTAGAAGAGCTACTCTTCGCCACCTCCTTTGCTGCAGCCTCCTTAGCGAGCTGCTTCTTGGCCTTGGCGCGAGCCTCTTTTCGCTCGAGTTTCTAGAACACAGGAATCATCAACCAGATATCCAACAGAAAAGCGATGATCTTACCTCTTTGATCTCCTTCTGTTCTTTCTTTTGAAGGCGTCAATAGGGCGGAATACGCTCAAATGGAGGAAAATACCTCTTTCGCTTCCTTCTCCTCCTTCTGTTCAAAGATCATCAGTCAATGAAATCGTAGATAGATAGATTGAAGTCTGGATGAGGTGTACCTCTTTCTTCGCCTTCTCTTCGGCTTCTTTCTTTTCTTGTGCCTCGCGCTGTGTGCAATGAGAACTCAAGAACAAAACTAGGAATATATGAAATATACCTCGGCCTTTTCCTTCTTCAACTTTTCACGAGTTTCACGTTCTTGAATAATCCACTCCTCAACTTCATCAACACATTCACGGGGACGGGTCTTGTTCTTGAGGAGATATCCTTGAAGGGCAGCAACCTAATAACAAAAAGGCGTTAAACGAAGCAAGATGTGGGGTTAAGAATCGTTAGGCTCACACTCAACTCATCCTCAGGAATCGCCGCGGCGAAACGTTTGGCAAGCTCAGATATTTCTTCCTCACTCAATAATGGAATGACGTGAGCAGAGACTTTGCGCTTGGGAAGAGGAAGGTTCTTCTGTGAAGCATCTGTGGGCGCGGCATTGGATGCCGTGTTATTACTCGCAGGCTTACAGGGGAAGAAGCATTTGAAGATGCCCTCGGCTTGCCATTTAGTTGCATGTGTGAAGTTTACCCAGACATCCATGCGACCTGGCCGCGAGAGTGCAGGATCAAGGCGCTCAATGTGGTTTGTCGTGGCAAATAGAAGGCTATTTGTTCATCAATCAATAGTGTGATGAACTAAGGAAAACGTGGGACGTACCGGCCCTCTGCGGCTGCCACTCCATCGAGGCTGTTCAGTAAGCCGCTCAAACTCAGAGTAGAACCATCACTAGTTTCAGTAGTATTACTAGAAGTGGATGACGTTGCAACAGCGGGCGCTCCGGTAGAGGAGGAATCACGGCTAACTGAACGCGTGAATGCAGCATCCAAATCTTCCAAAAGCAAAATACATCTGTGTGAGGTTAATCGTCAGTCAAGTACTTAAGGATCCAAGAAAGGAAGATACCTTGATGGTACATGACCCATTAATGTGGTTAATGTGTTATCACTCATTCTATATATGAATGTGTCAGCAATACACATAAGACGATGATGAAAATTCTTACCCCTTCGAGGAGAGGGAGACGACATAAATGTCAAGACCCAACTCTCCAGCTAAAGAATGGATAAGGGAGGTTTTGCCGCTGTTGGACGGTTTTAGATGTGATAAAGGCAATAGAAAGAGACAAACCTCCCAGGCACACCGTGGAGCAGATAACCTCTACGGAAAGGGATGCCTGATATTATTACGGATATTAAACCATTAATGTTATGGATTTGCACATCACAAACCTCGCTCCGCATACCTAATACGGAAGGTTAGATAGATCTGAGGAACAGGCAGCGAAACATACCATTCCTCCGAGGCAATGAAGTCCTTACAGTCAGCCAAGAGCATATCCTTCACACCGGGTTGAAGCACAATGGAACTCATAGGCCTCTTTTGCCTAGCACCATTCCAGCGCCAGCATCCGTAAGTCCTGAGAATAGAACTGAGATTGTGTTATGGCCAGGCGGACAATAAAGGGCTTACGTGTCGGCCATAAATATATGGACACGGTGTTCGGCATCCTTCTCGTATTCGCGTTTCGCTTCAAGAACGAGCTTTTTTAGGATATCGTTGTTGCGTGCAACGACACTAAAATAAGATGAGTAAGCCCTGCAATCACCGAGCATAACGGTATGATGGCATACCTAATCTTGAGAGCTGACCCCTGGCCGTAATCGGGGTAACGTTTGGTGCGGGTAATCTACCAGAGTTATCTCAATAATGAGGCCTGGGCAATGGAGTATGGAGCAGCTCACCCTTAACCAATGACCACGGTAATATATTGTGTGGGTGGTGTCTATTGTTATGGTGTTTAGCATACGAAGAAACGGGAGAGTAGTGCCGCTCACCAACACTTGGCATGAATGCAACTTTACGCTTTCGGCGTCCGTGAACCAACCCATCATCCTCATCTTCCTCCTCCTCGTCCTCTAAATCACCAGTTGTCGACTGTGTCAGGCCACTACGTCCAATAGACCGAGTAGTGATTTCAAACTCTCTGCTCCGCCCCCAAGCAGGTTGCTAAGGAGTTGAAGCGGTTAGTGACACGCAAAAGAAGTGTAGTCCCATGGCTACCTTAGAAAGCCAGTGCATTAACCTGAACAGGGCCACTATAAGGTATGAAGAAAGTCAAATGAACACGAAACATACCAGTCGTAAGGATAATCCTCCTGACTGAAATGTGCTGTCAGAAAGAAGGCTAACCCAGGAGTTCGCGTGAGAAGGCATCACTGCTGAAAGTCGCGAGGTATGCATACAGTCTATGAAGCCATTCCAGGCTGAAACAGAAACACGGCGAGCGGTCTCGACAGTTCCACCAATAACAACGAGTTTCTGAGTTAATGAGTCATCCAGGGTCACGAAAGGTAACGTTCAGCGGCCGAAAGACGTACAAGAGTGTCCTGGATGGCCCCAGTGTTCATGCCCAGGGGTGAGAGTATGTTCTTGATTGTGTCCATGAGGAACGGACGTGACGGGGGTTGACTCGCAAGGGAAAGAGAGAGAGGTAGGCAGTGGCATTACGCGTCGGCCTTATATGGATTTGATACGTGCCTCGTGGTTAAGAAGGCAGGGTAGCGCCTATACTTGAATGAGTCCGCGGCACCTATCCCACTTCGGTGTACTTAATTCCGGGCCCTTTCGAATCAGTCTGACCACGATCACAAGAATAATCAGCACTAGTCAGAAACATGTCAAGAAGCGCCCAAAGAAACGGCTTCGGTTGAGTCGTTCCCGTGGAATGTCTTGAGATTTGGTCCGCCGGATGCCTCCTCTATTCAATATTCAGAAAAATCTTGACTCTATCCGTCGTCGGAATTACGTCTCACCATTCATCGTGGTCGAACCTGAAGTGGCGAGCCGCCGAGTTAAGTGGACCCTGTCATGTTGATCTGGACCTGACGTGATACCAGGCGGTCTGCTCCAAGGAAGCCAGCACTTTATGGGAAAAGAGAGGCGTCGAAAGCGGTATGATACAGCGTGTGTACGTCAAGTGAATTCAAGTGAGGTTCAGCTAAAAGCGAGGAAGGTATTTCACAGGTCGATTCTCAGTGTAAAACGTGGTGAGTAGCTATAGCACGAGTAAATTAGTTTGAAATCAATTGTGGCTGATACGGTTGTCTACCCCAACTCCGATCTCCTGTGAAGTCTTTGTTGTCATTGCACTCCTCTCCTCGTTGACTGTTGCTGAACGTACTGATAACTCACTCGCAACTTTGGTTATTCTCCTGGACGCTGGAAACACACATCGAGGTCAAGATGCAATGAGGACAGTTATTGTTGTGCGCGTGATTTTTCCGAACGAGGATCAACGTCCTACAAAACTCGATTCATCTACAGACCTGATACGGTACCACCAACAACGTGCCCAACCTTTACAACATGGAGCTCATTCGAGTCGTAAGCATCCCTATTTTGGCTTCACTTCCGGCTTCATCTCCATGTGGACCCGGTCCGAACGGCTATAAGGACGACGTGTGCTGTGCATTGGCTGCGCAACCACCCTCCATTCCATCATGGGTTCTCTGTGCACATGTCAACGGTTCACCAACTATGTTCTTATACTACGCGGGAATGACAGAAGTCTAATCATGCAAGATTCCGCCAGGTAGGTGGGACAAGAGACTTGCGAAACATCAATCAACTTGGACTTGGGCGTCGTTTCCTTGCACCGGCTAAAAGTCTGTAACCAGAGTAGAAATGGACACACAAACTGTGGCGCAGCCACCGTGCACATGGGGGTCGATTTTTGTCATTTTGCACAACAGTGTGTAGTGCAAAGGCTGAAGCCTGAGGGGCACCACTTGAAGGAGTAAGATGAATATGAAGTGGGCGCAAACCGGCCCTGCATCCGTACATTGACATACTCTAGATAATCTTCCGCGATGCCGGATTCGCCGGAATGTGGCCAACAAACTTGACTTTTTGTCATGCCACGTATTGCCTGACCGCCTAACGTCTAACACGCTGCGCTCGAGAATAGCCGACCCACCTGGTCCGGAGCCGTCATGCTTTTGTCGTAATTCTTGGTTTTTGATAACCACTGACCAGGTTGTTGGTACAACAAATTTTGATTAGGAGTTCCACTTCAAGCGCTCTTCACGTTCGAAACGTGCGGCTAATCCTCGAAAGATTCCGATGGGTCGCCCAGCGTAGATCCAGCATGGAAGACGAACAGAAATGGTTCCTGATACACATCCGGAAGTGGAACGGAAGTTTAAAGCCGGGCTTGAGTCATTTGGTCGCGATGGAGGTTGCGTCGTACACCAATGAAGGCGTGCATCATCGCCATCAGTGGCGATTTCGTGCTGACTCTGTGGCAACGTCTGGACCGTCTGGACCCCGACGCCTGGTCACATGTACCACCTTCGAGCACGTTCTGAGCAAGAACTGAGGATAGGATCCCTGACCCCTGACTCCAAGATACCCAGGAGCTCTGTCTCACCAGCAAGTGTCTTGATTCGGGCCGCATCACCACCAATGTCAGAGGGACCTATAGGATGGATATGAGCCGGGATGCCAGAATAGCGCCTCGCCTTAAGGCCCTCTGCATTGTAGGCACAGCGGAGTCTGGAAGAACATGACTGCAAGGCATGACCATCAGGGGGTGAACCTTCTGTCCTATGGCGTTAACGTCCATTGTAATACTTAAGAGATGCCCCTGACCTAATGGTGACAACAAGGCAAGGTTATTCCGATAGAGAACAAGAACTATGAGGACATTTCTGGACATTTAAGATTGACTGTAAGATAAAATGGACAACGGAATTAGGCACTTCAGAAGACCAGCAAGTCCTAGTGTATCACTAGTCCACCCTTGTTGCCCTAAGACGACCGTTATCAGAGTCGTTTCCTCCATTCTGCTTGATGAATCCGTAACACAGTAAGTATTGGACAGCCCAGCCTTCCCTCTCCATCCAAGTGTACAGGCAAGGTAGATGTATGTGAGCAAGTCACAAGGGCTTTTGTGGAGCAGATTGGCAGTTTGATCAATGAACTCATGGCTATCCTACTGTCAAAAACAACCATGGAGAGTATCCCTTGTCCCCTCTGCTCCAGCTGCTCACTTTATCGCTCCAGCTGTGCCTCCTCCTGTTGTTCCACCTACTATTGCTCCCACTGTTGTTCCTGTTGCTCCTGCAGTTGTTCCTCCTGCTGCCATTCCTGTTGCTACTAATCCTGCTATCGCTCCAGTTCCTCTTGCTGCCATTCCTTCTGGCTTTTCTGTTCCTGCTGCCCCTCTGCCTTCTGTGGCAGAGCTATACTCCGACTTTCATCGACATTTCTCCGAGCCAGGAAGAACCAGTACTTATGGCGATCCTGACCTTACTGTCATATCTCATGAGCGCTTCACAGCACTACCGCACCTGGCAGCACTTACCACATACGCGGATCGTAAGACAAAAAGGTACCAGAGAAGTGTTAAATACACGAGTCCGGTGGATTGGCTAGGTTTGTGATGACGGCGGACATAGCGTAATTTCGACCCTTACTATGTTGGCTAGTCAGGGTCTTTGACTTTACGACATGAGAACAAAGGCTCTCAAGCTCCGTGTGGTTTTGCTTCTTTGTGCTCTCGTGAGTCCGGGTGGGAAGTTCTGGGTTGATTAAAGAAGTCCTGTGGGAGGTTGACTGTTGAACGGAAATCATACCGGACCGGGATCGTAGTGGCGCGTTAGATAGATTAACACCTGTGGAAAAAAAGAGCGTAGGAATTCCAAGCTCCGACATCCAGTTAACACAGCACTTGTACTATGATGCGAAAAGGTCGGCGCTCTTGTACCTGAGAGCTCAAGGACCTATCGAACAGCGTGCGAACAGAGATACAACACAGTAGAAGGATCTTGATATTCTTGATGCTTGTGAGCCGCCGAATGAAGTATGACTTCCCCCTGTACCCGAGATGCGTCCCGAAAATCAAATAGCTGCATATGGGGATTGAAGATACATCAGGTCGTAAGGTCATCTGGTCCACAATTAGTGGTATTGTTTGGAGAAAGAACATAGGGACTTACCTAAGGATAGGAAGGGTCCTGTCCTAGTCCCTTCGCTGCAGAAGCGAACCTAACTCCATTTCCTCCAATACCTCGTCTTCTGCTGCCTGCACAGGAGGCACACTCAACCCCTCCGACATCTCTCTCTTCACACATAACTGTTCAGCCATAGTAACTGTGAAGATAGAACCCGCAATCATGATGAACCAGAAGAAGCCAGACGTGGGTATGGAAGCGGAGTAGTAGCTCGTCAAAACGAGATGATTGAACAGTAGTGTTAGAGTGAAATCAAGGATGAGCCGGGGCCGACGGACGAGAGTATAGAGATAAAAGATGCTGCAAGAAGTGTTTCCAATTCAACATGAGCAAAAAATGACGGGATCGAGCGCCAAGAGTGTACGTACTCCGCAGAGCACGCGACAAGCCAACATAGCGCGATGATCCAGCCGCGCATAGGGTCTACCCGTCCATCCCACCTGTCTTCCTGCAACCCATAACCAATCTTCTTCCCACCACTCCAAGCCCACGAATAACCCCCGCGAACTCCATGTATCCCACGAACCGTTGGTCGGCCTGCCATTTCTCGCCAGTCCATGATCATCCCTGTACAGTACACGTTTGTCAAGTGACTGCCAAGTAGCCCATGAAGTGATCGCTGGACTCACCAATATTGGCCGCTCCTCCTTCATACGTTAGAGACGTCGGCTCAGCAAAAATGGCAAGTAATGGAGGAACCAGTATTGATAATGTAAGATAATGAAGAGTCTGCATTGATACAATCTATATGGTTGTTCACGTCGGCTGAATGTCAACAAAATGACAATGTTTTCGTCAAAATGAGACTTACTTGAGAGATTAGAAGTATAGGGTCCCAATTAGTATTTGAATTTCGTTTTGGCGCCATGATGGCTAAGTGCGAGGAAGAGAAAGACTATAATGGACGTCGCAGCTCACTCAGCGGCTGCCATGCAGCGTTGGAGAAGGTGGATGGGAACAATGAGCCTAGGGTTAGGGTCTCGTTGACAACTAGGCATGATCAGCGCTTATTCTGGTCAACTTCGATGTTCATTCACGTTCATTAGGTGCTGCGACGTCTATATCAGTGCTTGGGTGTGATTCCTCCCTCAACCATGCTCAGCTCACCGTATGAGCGGCTTTCAGACAGGGACACTAGTGCTACTGCATCGGGCTCATCTCTCACCAATAGCCAATCAGCGCTTGCACGGCCGGAGACTTACTACGGAGAGGGCCCTTTCGATCCACCAAGTTCAGAGGATGAGGATGACCAGGAAACTGGGGGGCTTCTAGACAAGCATGCCATGCCATCTAGCCCAAGTGTAGCGGAGCGTGGGGCCGTGTTCGTGTCGGGTTCAGGGAATACGAGAGATGATGATTTAGACTTGAAGAAGCCGAAGGATGTATGTTGAACCAGGACGCTTTTCTTCAAGTATTCCTTGAAGTGTCTTCGCGTGCTATTTTTTTGTCCGAGCTGCAACGTGCTAATATCTATCATCTGACAGTGGTTTTCGTCTGTTCGATTTTTGGGTGTCCTTCTATTCATTATTATCCTGGGGGCTTCCTTCATTGGCTATTCTGCTGCACGGTCATACAAAACAGCTGTGTCTTACCATACCGGATCGCAGAAACTTACCATGGACCATATATTTAATGGGACTTTTACTGTAGATCATAAGAGTGTTAATTGGGTACCCGAAGGTGCGTTTTGAATTGTTGTCTTCTACCATTATCCAATTTCGCCTCAACAGCTGGCGATGGCGTGTTTTCACTCTTTGAATCTGGAGACCTCAAGCTCGTTGACTTGAAAACAAATACCACAAAGGTTCTGGTGTCTTCCGGGGACATCAAAAATGTTAGGCCCTTCTTTATTTTCTGAGATGGTATAAGACACTCTGATTCACTCCAATACGTAGGAAAATGGCAAGCGGCTTTCCTGGTTCTCTTGGGAACTATCACCGGATATGAAATACATTCTTTTCAAGGCAGACTATCGCAAGGTAAGTACGAGTACGAGTATCCCTATCATTCAGTTGATTTCTTTTCCTTACAGCAATGGCGTTGGTCAACATTCGGAAATTATTATGTCCATAATATAGCAGAAAAGACTACCCACCCTATCATACCACCTACCAATCCTTCTAATACTGCCTATGCTACATGGGCGCCTCAAGGACGTTCTATTGCCTACGTCACAGAAAATGATCTATATGTACTCTCTACACCAACGTACGTCCCCTCAACCTATCTCTTCTCTTCATTCTAACATCTATCACCCTAGCTCACTCCCCGTCCGCGTCACCTCGTCAGGAAACGCCTCTCTCTTCCACGGTGTTCCCGACTGGGTCTATGAAGAAGAGATCTTCTCCAGCGACTTTGCCCTCTGGTGGTCCCCCGACGCTACCAAGCTCGCCTTCCTCGTGTTCGACGAAACCAACGTGGATACTTACAACTTCCCCATCTACAACCCCACTGAGAACAATGACGCCGTGATTCCGTACACGAGCGATGTCAGGATGAAATACCCTAAACCTGGGTACAACAATCCCCTCGTCTCTGTACATGTATTTGACCTTCAGCAGCACCTTGCGGACGCGGCGTTAGGCACTGTCACAGACGCGGAATTTTCTGCCGTTGAGAATACGTATGAGCTGGAGTGGCCGGATCGGCATCCTGAGAACGACAGTGTCATTGTTGAGGTTACGTGGGTTGGAAACTCGTCGCTAATTGTAAAAGAGGTGAATCGGAATGCGGATGATGGGAACGTTGTGCTGTTTGATATGAATAACTCGACTTCGTGGTCCCAAGGAAAGGTGGTTCGCAAGCTCGGAAAGAAGGGTGAGGAGGGAGATAGAGGCTGGATAGATAATGTGAGCTCTCAAATTACGTGCTGATTTTCAGTTAGAAAACTTACATGTTGGCGGGGATTATTAGGACCAAACTATCCGCCCACTTCCCGCAAATTTAACTGCTGGAGGAGTGGGTGCTTATCTTGATATTGTGCCTACTCCAGAAGGATACAATCATATTGCACTATTCAGCCCGGCAAGCTCTGGAATTCCCCACTTCCTTACCAGTGGTAGCTGGGAAGTCACTGGCGGCATTAAAGGCATGGACGTCGCGAAGGCTATGGTGTGAGTTTTTGGATCGCATCTAACCATGTTTAGCCTAAACCGTTGCTGTAGGTACTTCGAGGCTGCGAATCCCTCATCCATCGAGCGCCACGTCTACTCAGTACCCCTGCCCAAGGATCTTACGTTCAAGACTGTAGAACCAACTGCGTTGACAGATGCGACGAAGCCAGCTTTCTATTCAACTAGCTTCTCCCCCGGTGCTAGTTACTATGTATTGAATTATCAAGGGCCGACAATTCCATGGCAGAAGATCATTCAAGTGGACAACTCCTGTAAGGCGTCGATATTATTATATTCATATGATTAACTCTCGACTAATACTTTTGTGAAGCTTTTGAACACACCTTAACTAAGAATGAGTGGCTTTCCAACGTTACCATGGAGTACGAGGCGCCGACCATCGTGCGTTCCACCATTGTCAGCGACGGTTACGGTTTGTGTTCATTCATAATGGCTTATTGATTAGCGGCTGAAACTGTTCGGCGTCGCACATACATAGAGCTCAACGTGCAGGAGATTCGGCCACCGCGTATGGACGATTCTGGACGCGTCAAGTACCCAGTTCTCTTCCGCGTGTACTTCTGCCCTCCTCGGATGTCTAATAACCATCAGTACTGACCTTATGCTCTAGCTACGGCGGCCCCAGCAGCCAAATGGTTGACCTTAAGTTTGCACGGACTTGGCACGACTATCTCGCCTGTGGACTGTCTTATATTATCGTGACTGTTGATGGGCGTGGCACGGGATACAAGGGCCGCCATCTGAGGAATCCCGTCAAAGATAACCTTGGCTTCTATGAGACGATTGACCAGATCAATGCTGCAAAGTACGTGGAGAACGCCGATTGGTTTCAGATTGCTTTGTATTGATGTAAGCCTATGTCCAGGATCTGGGCTGCGAAGGAATATGTGGACAGGAAACGTATCGGAATTTGGGGCTGGGTCAGTCCTTTGCATTCATCTATTTAAGAGTTCTCGATACAAGCTCATGCAATAATGAGTGTAGTCGTATGGTGGCTTCATGGCTTCAAAGGTCGTGGAAGCCAACGCAGGCGTACATTCTTTGTCCATGGCTGTTGCTGTACGTAACGTGTGTTTTCGACTTTGTCCTTGCGCACCGGACTCATTTTTCGATCTCTCATAGCCGGTCACCAGCTGGCGTTTGTATGGTGAGCACATGGGCGCCGCCGGCATCCTCCCACACGTCCATCAATTGACAGAAAGATCCCAGACTCCATATATACAGAGCGCTACATGAACCTGCCGCAGCTGAATCCAGGAGGTTACATCAATGCATCTATCTCGAATGTGACTGGCTTCCATAATGTCGACTACCTATTGGCTCATGGAAGCGGCGACGACAACGTGCATTACGCCAACTCGGCCCATTTGCTCGATATGTTCACCAAGGCCCAGGTCCGGAATTTCAGATTTAGGATGTTTACTGATAGGTGGGCTAAATGTTACGACCCGAGAAGTACATGCTGATTGGCTGACCGGCACGCGCCGCTATTCGGCTTACCTCAACAGTGATCATTCGATCTCGCGTAGAGGAGCCAACAGGGAGGTGTACCAGTTCATGACAGATTTTTTGATCGAGAAGTGGGGCAAGGGGGGGCGGCGAAGGGGCGGGTAGCCGGCGGGATCGAAGGAGAAAACAGTCATTGAATAGTGATGGCTGCAGTGGAAAAATCCATCTAGATTGGTCTCGACCGTTGTGATCTCAGAAATTAGAACTCCGGGCCCAGAACACACAGGGCCCAGAATGGACCATCGCTGGGATAAATATGCGAAAGCTGCCTTATGAGAAATACGAGCGAATCAATGCCCTTCCCTGTCTCTTTTAACAATCAGAACCACAGAATGTTGCCAGCGCCGACGCCTCGAAAACGAGAACGGCCAAGAGGCCTGTGGAAGGCTCGCGTGATGCCACCCCGGCTCCCGGCTGAAAATGACCACGAAAGGAAACCACCCGGCGAAGACTTCGAGTCCGATAACGACAACGACGACGCCTCTCTTCTTTCGTTGTCCTCCTCAAAACGACCCCGCCGCTCCTCTTCTCTCGAATCTCTCAGTGACGTTGAGCAGATCTACTACTGGGACTATTCCCGTGGCTGCAGCCCCGACCCAAACCGCGTAAGCAGCTGGGAAACTTCAAAAAAAATTATGGACGTTTCTTCCATAGCTGGACCAGGCAATTCGCCTGAAAAGCCCTCCTGGACCTACGAGGACTGGGAGGATTTAAAAGACCTCTTCATTCAAGCTACTGATCAGTTCGAAAGTGCGTGAGCACAATCGATGTCGGGTGTTGGCTAAATGGCAGATTATGTAGATGCTGGTGCTGCAGAAGCGCTTCCCATCATTCGAGGCGTCATCCATGAGTGTCATAGGTTTATGTTGGCATACCCGGATCCATCTTTGCTCCTGACAAACCCTCCGCCGAAGTACCACATATCGGGAACAACTTCCCCACCCGATGAGGCAACCTCGAGCGTTCTATTGAGCTCTGGGCCGACAAAACACCACAAATGGTAGGTCTCGTCTAATTTAGCTTTGGATTGCCGATCGATGAACAAAAATCCCAGCAAATGTGTCGAGCTACCGACTGCTTTCCACGTCATCCTAGGCACCGTGCTCTTCATGTTCGGCAATCTAATGGATCAAGATCCAGCACAAGCTGCTCCAGGTGAACCTGACACGCCCCTTCCTTACTGGCTCTCTGCTCTCGATGTATTCGAGACAGGTGAAAACCTACCTATTCGCACCAGCGGACGCGGTGTTGAGGTCCCCGATGATTGGCAGATGGCTATCGTCTGGGGGCGCACCCTCGTTGCTCTTGCTGAGCAAATCGTAACTGGGGGAGTGGAAACTCGCGAGGAAGGTGCCCGCGCCACAAGCGAGGTGCCCTCCGTCTCCCACCTTTTTGCAGAGGATCCAGAGTGGCCTCCCGAGTCGCCCTTTTCCATGATCGTCAGCCGCCGCCCGCCCATCACGCGGCGCATGACCCTCTCCTCTGTGTCCGCAAACGAGCTGATGGTCTTAGCCATGGACCAATTCTCACGCGGTATATTCCGGATGCCGCACCACGTCCACCAGGCGCAGATCCTGCCGATTGGCGCAGAAACGTTCTCGCGCGCGAAAGAGCTCTTCCAAATTGCATCGGACGTTTTATCGGTCGCGGAAAAGCTCACTTTGCCTACGGAGCGCCACTTCTGGGCCACATGGGCGGACAGTATCTTTAATCAGATGAAGATGGAGGCAGACATGGATGCGTGGCGGAGCCCCATTAACCGCGCCAGAGGGCGCTGCTGGCTTGTCGTGGGAACGGCGCGCGCAGAAGAATTTGAGGCCGCCATGGAGGAGTCCGATGCGAGCCTTGCGGACTTGCCGGAAGCACGCGAGGCTCGGGATGGGCTGCTCAAGGCTCTGGCTTTCTTTGAGCGCGCGAAAGGATCCGGTAACTACGAGGAGCTCAGCGATGATGATGCTCAGGAGTTGCGGAAGCTATTGGCGGAGACGTTGCTCGATCTTGGTAATCTGGCGCCGACGAGGGAGGAGCAGGAGGAGTATTATACCCGGGCACAGGAAGAGGGTGGTCAAGATTATCTCATGGATGAGCGCGACAATGATGGAGATGAGCTAATGCGTGACAGCTGAGTGCGGATTCGAATTGGATTTCAACTTGCCAGGTGACGATCTATTTCCTTTGCGTTACTTTTCTCCGAATATACCACCCACATGTGTTCAATGTACTTGTATCCAGATATGAGCTGTAAATGTGCTGCAATTGTATTGTATACCACTTGACATTGATCTATATCCCCTATCTCATGATCCAATAGCCTTTCAACCTGCTTGAAACGCTTGGAAGTTAACCGGGTATCTCTACAGATCATTATCATGATACATATGTAGAAGAGTCTGGCCTGAATCCAGAACTTGTCATATGTAGGAAACAGTGATTGACTACGGTGTGCCGCGTTGACGCCACTCCACCTGATCGTTGGAAGCTGTCAGACGGAGCCCGAAAGCGGACCAATAGTCACCCACAAATAGATCCAGATTCCAGGGCCATAGTCACGCGAGCGAATGAACAACAGCCTCGAACGTGGTGAAAGTGACCATGTTTACGGGAATGGCTCTAGAGTGTAGACAGAACCACAGAACACTATCAAGTTTAGTCGAATGATAATTAGAATAGACTCCTTACCGTAGTAGTGTAGGGGCGAGACCCCGGAAGAACACATTAATGCCTTCTGCTCGGTATGAATGAATTATTGTGGAGATGGTGTTCCGATAAGGGTTGTATTGTTGCATGAGATCAGGAGGGCTAGACAAAAAGAAGTTCTGTAAGTAGAAAATCACAGCATGGGAACGGCGAACCGCGGATTGCTATAATCAGTTCCCTGTATGCGAGTCTTGACAACATCAAATGGAAAAGTCACCAGCCATCCAACTAAACAAAGGATGACGTTTCCGCATTCGCAATAAAATATATATAGTGGATACGTACAAATTCCGGCAATTCCACCGGCTATAAGCATAGACCACCAAGCGGGGCCTGTGCTTGACGCTGATGCCTGGCTTTCTATGGACCCTCCTGCCAAAGCGCGACAGGTCGCTTCATACTGATATTGATCAGCAGGGGGCTACCAAAAGGAAATGGACTAACATACGGAAAGGAAATATGCCCCGTATCCCGTGTCTCTCAATGCCGTTGAAGTAATTCCACGATACAGACCTCGTAAACCAGAAGTTCTAACAATTTGAAGGGCGGTGCTATACACAGAAGCAGATCTTTCAAGACAATTCTGTTGCCTGATCTTGATTAATTCTATGGGTGTGGTCAAAATACTCGAGGTTACATTAGCTCACGGGAATCACTGCCAATGACTCGACGAAACGGCTCACGAAGATACGATCCCAGTCCCGACGCCTGCAAGCGTGATCTGGGTGAGTGTAGGTGTGGCTTCATTATGATCTAATTGTAATTTCATAAAAAAACGGTATGAAGCAAAAACGAGGCCATTCAAAAGGGCACTCGAGGCCTGCCGAAGAGTCGACTTGGAGTCAACTCAAGATGATGGATGGAATGGATAGAATTACCAATGGTGAAGTGATACCCTTATATAAACCGAAAAACCTCTCTTCACGTATAATGGTAGAGACCGCATTGAGTGTAGAACGATACTTGACAGCCGTCTGGGGATTCTGAAAGCGAACTTTGACTGAAAAATAAGCATCGTTGGTAAGCGATGACATTCGCGCGTGTCATTTTTTAGTACTAGGACGCCATTGGATACTAACCAGTGTCCAACGGGAAGCCTACAACCAGGCCACTTATACCCTGCTCTACGCGTTAATTGGGCTCAGAAAACAACCTGTGGAGGTGGGAAGTTTACCGCTGCAGTTCCAGCCACGAAGTCAACGGTAGGATCGAGCTCAACTGTTCGGCGACGTCGTCCAATTGCATTAATTGATTCCGAGCCTATCAAATTCTGGGCTCATTACGTACCTTTCCCTTCTAGGAGATCGCTCATCATATTGGCTGGTGTCTTCCTGACTTCAATTTACTGTGACTAGTCAAAGCGAGTGAAACTGCCAGGAATGTGTACAACTTCGTTAAACGATGAGCTCGGATCGGGGGTTCGGTCCGGAATTCAACGTTGGGAGGGTCACTAGTGTCACATTCTGGAATTATAACCACAGTGGCATAGTACACGTGCACTCTCTTCGATGAAGCTATCTGAATGTTAAAACGTTAACGTTTTAAATCTTAACGCCCGAGGTAGCCCAGGCTGAAAAGAAAAACTGAGTTGCGAACAACTCCGGGCTTAACCGGGAATTGAACCCGGGGCCTCCTCCAATGGTGCTTTGCCTTCAAAGCGAGACGAGTCCCGAAGGAGGAATCATACTACTAGACCATTAAGCCGTTGGGTAATAGATTCGAAAGAACGCTGATGGGCAAAGGCAAACATTGCTTATTGGAGAAAATTTAATGCTCTACCAAACCAGTACTGCTGTAGAAAATTCAGACCTATGACGACCTTAGCTGATGCAACGTGGTATATCGTTGTCTAGTCTTTTCATGCTCTGTACCTATAAATACATTATTTTACGAGATAGCACGGCGCTTTGACACAGGCTTGCTACGCTTGCGTTTCTTCCCTTCCGCAAATGCGTTCGCACTTTTCAGGTCTCGGCCCAACGGATCCTCTTTCTTCACTTCGTAAATTCGGACCTGGAACGTAACGCAAAAAAAAAAAAGAAAAAAAAAGGCAATGAGCACGAAGCATATACATTGACGAGCGTGAGAGGACTCACAATCCAGTTCTCCGATGTAAATGCTTCATCCAAATAGTCCAACGTGGGTCCCACTGCAGGAACCTGCTGGCCGCGCACACGGTCCTGACCCGGACCACCGCCAAACAGGTTTGCAAAGCTACGAAGAAACGTGTATAGCGTAAGCTTAGACTCCTGGTGAACGTCACAGCAACACGCACCGGTAATATGACATCTTATACATAAGACTGTTCCTCATCGTAGACGAAGCATTATCGTCAATCTTGTATTCCCCCTGCGGTGTGAAGAACGAAGCCTCCTGCACCTCCTCAGGCCACACGCCCTGCGCGATACGGATCATCCATAGGAACTTGTTGATATCGTCCCCGGAGTACCCAATTAGACCGCCGAAGATGACAAGCACATATGAGACGTCGTGTTTCCGCAGGATGGGGTAGGCGACTTCCTCAGGGCTCGACATGGCTTTTCCGACAGTTGCGATGTGGGCTGGGGGAGCGGATCAGATCAAAATAGAATAGGAGAAAAGAAAGGAGTGACGTACTGTTATTCCAGGTATTATTATCAACAAGCGTAGGACGATCAGCCATACCAGCAATCTGGTATCCATAATCCCACCAGCTCATCACAACAGCGTCCTCCGGCGTGTTCTGGCGAAGCCAGTAATAAGCCTCACGGAAATCATCAATGATATGCTGACTGCCATCCGAATTCTGGGACGCCAGCACAACGGAGGGGGATGAATACGCAGTCGATGTAGCCCAGGTACAGTGCGACACGAAGAACGCGAGCATACAGATGGTGTTGATAACGATCATGAGACGCGTGTCGAGCCCGTAGATACCCCGCTTTGACGAGCCATCTTTGGATGTAGGAGATGAGAGGACCTGCGAGAGGGTGATGCCAGTCTCAGCAGCAGCAGCGGTCTTCTTTGCTTTCTTTGAGGGAGCAACAGCTGTGGATGAACCGGAAGGAGTAGCACTGTTTGTAGGCGTACTTGAGCCGGCCTCGCTCTGGCTGTCGTCAGCAATTTCAGGCTCGACCGGGTCGATGAAGGTGTCGAGAAGTGTGGAAAGCGCTACAGCAGAGGCAACGCAGACCACGGGGGTTAGCGTGAGCATGAGACGGACCATGACTCCGGCAAAGTAGCTCGCCACGGCAGCGTAGATAATGACAAAGATGTGCTCGTCCCGGAGTTCGCGGAAGCAGAGGATCACGCCAGCTGGGAAGAGGAAGATGAGGAACTGTAGATCCATGAAGAACGATGGCCATGCTGTGGGTTGATGCTCGGAGACCGAGGCGATGATAGGGATATACCTGAGAAAGAGGTCAGATGTTGCAGTCAAGGCATTGCATTCATGTACTTTTTGGCGTAACCAGTGTCCCAAAGGGAATAGAAACGACCTGTCCATGGAGCAATCCATCCTTTGTACGTGAGACCGATGATGGCCAAGGCTCCCAAGATACCGATAGTGATGACTCCGGCGACGACGATGGCTTGGAACTGTTGCGAGGAGACATGTGACCTAACCAGTTGGGCGAATGCGACGATCTGGAGAAGACCGAAGACACCTGGGACAACAATAAGTCAAAGACCTTGCAGACCATACAGCAGACAAACCAAGAGCTGCCATATGTTCACTAGTCCTTACAGGCTGGAAGCCAACGAAAGGAACTTGCATGCTAGCCAATGTACCGATAGCGTACCATGAAGAGTAGGCGACATAGAGACGACCGCTGTAACGTCCCATCAGAAGAAGTACAAAAGCATGGATAGGAATCATGTTCGTGATGAAAGCATAGCCACCTATGCAAAGATGTCAAGCAGGTGCTTCGAGCAGGACTCGCCAGCTTACCCCATGCTGCTACCATGTAGAAGTAGAATAAAGCGGCAAAAGTGCCAAAGAGCGCACTTCCTTGTTTGAGAGCTTTAATCCAGAGGAAGAAAGTAAACATAAGGAGAAAGATGGCAATGGCTTCGTTGTCATAAGAGCCAGCAACTGAACGCGAGATGTACCCGGGTACGATGCCAATAAACGCTGCAGCAAGAAGACCGGCACTAGCATCTTTCATTTCCTTGGTGAATCTAGGATACAATTGAGGTATTTGCTTTCAAACAATTAGAAAGGACGTACTGGTAGGTTGCCCATGCTGTGAAGGCACTAAATCCGGGGGCGAGAAGGACGCAGATGTTTCTAATATCGACGGGGAGGTTAATCGCGTGAAGGAGATTGTAGATGACACCACTGGTCGCCATGAGACCAGGATAGACGGTTCCACCAACGACTCGTCCTAAAGGGTACCATGCTGTAGGGTCAAACCAATTCCAAAATTCCTGATCGAAGTAAGAATGTCAGTGCGATTTTTTTGTAGAAAGTGTTAGATAACGCACGTAAAACCCCTTTGAAGCCAAAACCCTCGTAGCACGACTTGCACCAACAATTCAACGCAACGCTATAAACAGACATGCCAAGTCACTCACTAATTAAACCATGGGTCACTGGAAAGAAGCCCTGTGTCAAAAGGGTAACACGGTCGACAAGTTATGATAGAACGCACAATTCGTGGATAATACTCTCAAAATTTATGACGGCAAACAATCGTGAAGCGATGGCCGCACCAGAGATGAGAGAAAGGGCAACAATGCGAATTAGGGATGCAGTATTTGCGACTGTGGTGGGAGACAGATTCGTAGGAACTGTATAGGCCGCAGGCATGGCCGTTTATGAGTGAGTTGGCGTACTCCTATGTACAGTGGATGCGTAGTTGTGGCGAACGGTCGGGGTAGCGACGTGTAGCGTCGAATTGTCGACGTGGACGTGTCCACACAATGCTAAATTTAGACGTTGACTAAGCTCCACTTCAAGGACTATCTCCAAACGCTTGCTTTTGATATTCTCACGCTTGATAAACAATCATGATTGTCGCCAACTATGTTCAAGCGGTTATGTATTACGTATATACTTTTTATGGTTCCTGGTATATGGCGCTATTGTAGCTCGGCCCCTTAATCTGGATCTCACTGACAGACTTAAATTAGTAAGACCTTCTGCCAACTGGGAACGAAGTGAATGAACCTCTGAGTCGAAGGGACTCATTATCAACGACTCCAAGACTGTTCCTCGACTCGAAACGAATAAGAAACAAGTTGAATAACATGCATTCACCTGTCTGTCAAGCTTTGAATGCTAAACATGTCTGGTTGTGGCGGTCCGCGGAAGCTTTTCTGTCGATTGAGGGGAACTCCGCAGGGAACCATATGGGAATCGACGCTTTGGAGGCCTGTTAGCGTTACCATATTCGTAACAGCCCCACCTATTTAGACTCTTGACCAAGACTCCCGTGGGGGCCTGTTTCTCACTATAGGAAAGCTGTGTTCACACTTCATGCCTGCCAAACGTGTTCTTATCAGCTTTGGGGTCGACGTTGACGCTGTGGCGGGATGGTGACAGGCTTGACTTATTCCGCATTTATTCATATAACTTACATGAGATTTCTCAGGTTGGGATCTTACGGAGGAGAGAACTCGCCACTTGATATTTCAAGGGTACTTATTGACGTCCTTAACGAAATTGACGCCACCTCCTAAGGTTCATGTTTATCTCGCTTGACTCTCATAGGGAATGTTCGCAGGAGAAGTCGGAACTCCCCGTCTATTAAAGCTCTTTGACAAGTTTAACATCAAGACTACATGGTTTATCCCTGGTACGTCTGAGCCTTAGTTCGCGCGTCCTTGTTAACTTGATTATATACAGGCCATAGTCTCGAGACGTTTCCTGAACAAATGGCTGCTGTTCGCGATGCAGGACACGAAATGTGTGTACTTTTGACTGCATATCTTGATGGCCTTGTCTGAAAACCTCGACGCATAGTGGATTACACGGCTATTCACACGAGGTAATGTATCCGCTTGAAATAAGGAATATATATGCAAGCCATGCTCTCAGAATCCAGTGGCCCTCAGCATACAGCAGCAGAAAGATATTCTAGACCATACATACGACCTTTTGACAGTGTTCAATAATGGTATCCCACCCAAGGTCAGTGCTTTTTCGCCAATCTGCTATATTTTCAACTTTTGACCAGGGAAGCGTCGCACCTTGGTGGGAGGTCTGCAAAGAAGGTGTTCAACTATTGTTAGATAAGGGAATTGAATATGGTAGGTCTAGTTCTTGAGTCCCATGACATTTCTGACCGTACCGGAAAACTGTAGATCATTCTGGAATGGCTCACGAGTTGGCTGCCGAATTTCTCGGTATTCGAATTTGGCTGACTGATGAACTCCTGTCAGCTGCCAGGCATATTATCTTAGGGATGAGGACACCTGGACAAAGATCAATTATTCTGCCGATGCCAAGTCCTGGATGAAGCCATTGGAACGTGGCAAAGAAACTGGTCTTGTTTGCATCCCGGGAAACTGGTTAGTCCCAGTTGACCTTTCTCCATCAATAACTAACGTGTCTTGCTAAAGGTATCTTGACGACCTTCCACCGATGATGTACGCCTCCCTCTGCGGGTAATCTATGACGTTCCTTACGTTTGGCACCATAGGTTCATCAAGTCCAGTCCCAACTCTCAAGGATGGGTGAGCGGTGATTTGCATCGAACTAACTTCCGTGGAGCCTCATATTTTCTCTTAGGTAAATCCAAGAGACCTGGAAGAAATGTGGAAAGATATGTTCACTTATTGCTACAAGTGTGTCTATCCTTCCTCTCCGACCACTTCAGTGGTTTCATTCGCGTCTCGCAGCAATGAAGAAGAATTCATCTTCCCCATTACAATCCACCCAGATGTCAGCGGGTGAGCGGAAATCATCTACCAATTCCCATGTCTCATCACTGAATATTTTTCCAGACGTCCACAGGTCCTCCTTATGCTCGTAAGTGAATGCGGTGTCCATTAGCGAACTCATTCTCATGATCGCTCCCAGGAACGTTTCATCGAGTGGGTAAACACGCACGACAATATTCACTGGGTTCCCATGATTGAGATGGCGCAAGACTTTCGTCGCAGGAACAAATTAGCTCCTGGCGCCCAGATGCCCCAGATTAATGGATACAAGGATTCAATCCTCCTGAACGGCAAATTGTGAATAATATACAAAGACTCGTATACATATGCATAAATGTTCTCTTATGTTCCTTGTATCTATCCTACCGGGATATCACCGAAGCATACCATTCTCTAGATCTCTGAGGATTAGAGGAAGTGTCGACTTCGTCGTCAATACCCCTGCTTGTGTGAAGCCTGGATCAGCGTTGTCAACCGGAATGAATGTTAGGACTACCGCTGCAATTCGACCACTTCGACTTACGACGTATTAAACACGTAGAACAATGCCCATGTCTTCGGGAGGCAATCTGAGATTGGTTTTACCGAACTTTCGCCCGAAGCCTTTTTGTCAGAAGTGCCAAACATCTGCTACCGTGACAGCGGCAAGTTTTTCACACTGAAAAACAAACTTAATCGTTTGCATACTTGGCAGGTATGTAGATGATTGCAAGGATAGACCGGAAATTATAGTCGTTATATTGAGCATGCGTCGATTACTTGTCTTATAGAGGGACCGGTCACCGGTCTACAGGAATTATTGATAGCCTGAAATGTTTATCATCACCAGTGTGGCAGCTGGATTGGATGACTCAGACTTACGGTGATGGCGACAAGTTGCCCTGACCGGCAGAAAATCCGCTGACGGTTGCCCGAGAGATTCTTTCAAAGAGTACTTCCAGCCACTTCCCAAGCTCGCAAATGATCGATCCTCAGGTTCACCTATCTGACGAAATCTTGAAAAACCCGGCAAGAGTCGTAGTCAACACGCATTATGGGCCCGTTACAGGCGGTCGCGCGTCAACAGGGGCTGCAGTTTTCCTTGGTGCGGATCCATCCTGACCTCGCCAAACTTGAGTCTGACGCCTTCTGAAAATCAAAGAGATACCGTACGCATTACCACCAGGTCGCTTTGAAGATCCTGTGCCTCTCCCAGACGGCTTCAGATATGAGAACAAGGACTATACAGCGGAAGCGACATGTACGTCGTTCGTCTTGTAATGAGTATTGGCGGGGACCTAATCTGGTGGTACTTATGAACATAGATGGTGTCCAGCCTACTAATGATGGCCAAGCGCGAAGTAGTACTTACATCTTTGATTATGCAGAGTGACATTGCTGAGATGATACGTTCTGTTTAGGTATGACCTTTAAGGATAAGGTTGGCCTTGGGAAGCCTTCCGAGAACCCGTGCATTTCCTTAGTTCTCGTCAAGCTCCAGATTGCGGTACTAACAAATCAATAGCCTGTTCTTGAACATTGTCACTCCACCGTCATTCCCAGAGCAAGGCAACTTCCCAGTTAAGATCTACATCCATGGAGGGTAAACCTCAACTTCGTCAAAGTAAACTTGAGAGGGATATTAATTTCATCGTTGAAGGTTTCTTCAATTCGGCTCTCCTCACACCCTGGGTTCACAGGCACAGTACGTTGCGGCTGAGCGTTCTGAGGTGTACGTGAATATCGGCTACCGAGTCTCGGCGTTCGGTTTCCTCGCGAGCGATAAGCCTCTTCTTCGAGGGAACTACGGGTTTAAAGATCAATGGCTGGCGTTGGAGTGGATTAAAGCTAATATAACTGTCTTTGGAGGTCAGAACTGTTCGTCAACCAGTGAGATTATACTCACGCTGTCGGCTGTTATTGCAGGAAACCCAGATGACATGCAAATCAGCGGCCTTTCAGCGGGTGCCCACTCCGTACACCAATTACTCCACCGTGTATCACATCTACCAGAGGGAAAGAAGGCGCCCTTTAACTCTGCCGTTCTGCAATCGAATGCTATCCTGTTCGTCAATATTCCCACTGAACATTGACCATCCTACTGACGATCTGGACTGCTGACTTCACAGGACAAATCCCAAGACGTCAGAGGAATACCGAGTCCAATTTAATGCCCTTTGTCACGCCCTCGATCTTGATCCCGAGGCTCCAGACATCCTCGAGACACTACGCGACCCTCTTAAAGTTCCCTGGTCATCCATCACGCGTGTCATTGAGACGAATATCTTAGGTGTCAACGGCACGTTCCGTGGATGTCTTGCTGACGATTGGCTTCCGATATCCCCTGACCCAGTCGCTTGGCAACGGTCAGGCGGCCTCGCGCGGGGTCTCCGCGCTCACGGCGTGCGTAGCGTCGTGCTTGGCGATCTATCAGAAGAATGGTATCTTTATTCAATTGCGCATCCTATTTTGGCGCCGCGCGACGTTGTCCCGAACTTGACGCGGTATTTCCCAAAAAACGTCGCGGAAAGGTTTGTTGGGGTGTGGCGAAAGATCCCTGAGGAGGCAGACACTGAGGAGGCAGAGAAATTGTATGGCGAGATTTTGAGTTGTGGACAGGTGCATCTACCTGTACGTGTTCTGGCGGAGGATTTGTACAACGCAGGGTTTCCGGTTCTTCGATATGTCATTGAGTGGACGCCAGAGCAGAACCGGACCGGAGGTAAGAGGCTGCTCATTCTTGCTATGCATGCCCTGAACATGAGACGGCGGCACAGGCTATGTCACCCATGGCACGGACAGATGCATCTGGGCGCTTAGACTGCCGAATCTCGAACCCAACCAGATAGCAATCGCGAAACACTGGCTCGACAAGATTGACAAGGAAGTGAAGCACATTGAGCAGGAAGATAAGCCATCCATGAATGCTAAAATGGCCTTGACATTGAGTGCAGACACCGATATTAAATGGAAGCCAGATACCCGCTACGACAACCTGATGGAGTTGAAGAATGTAATCCTTCTAGCATGAAATAGGATTTGCCTCTCAAGATGTAAAACAGAAATCAGTATAGTATTTGACATTTCAACATTGAAAACGACCCACAACCTCAAAAATGTGAAAAAAAGAATTGGGGAGTATAGAACCTTCTAAAACCTGCAATCCATTTGCTGGTTCCCAGTACGGTGTCAAAAGACACGTATCCAAGACACCAGCAAAAAGAGAAATGAAGATCCCCCGACGACACAAACCAGAAGTGCAATAGCAAGGTCATCGCGTCCCCACGTTGCAAGCAGAGCGCAGGGAACAGGGGCGGCAAAAATTAGATAACCAATAATGGAGGCGGTGCCTCCATAATAGTGGTTAAACTATTAAGAACAGATACTACACTTGATCTAAGCCAAAAGGCCAGAGTGGTAAAGATACGCAAATATTCGGTGATAGTCTATATAGGTTTCGGGCAGCGCACGGACCACTCAAAGTGTGACTTTATGATCTGTTACAGTTAGGCTGAGGCTCTGCGGGTTGGCAACCAACTACACATGCTGACGAGCATTTTTCGAATTCTTGATCTTAGAGTCTCCATTGAATAGTGACGCAATGGCGTGTCATCGAAATGGTCGATATCAAAGGAGTCCGCGTTTTCTATCGTGAAGCAAGACGCTTCTACCATTCTGCTTCACGACCTTCCACCTCCTTGTTACGATATAGGAATTGGATCAAACATCTTGCACCCAAAAATCGAGTTCATAAGGCGATCTTTCGACTTAGAACACACTCTAAGTCTGATCTATCTACAGGTCCCAGATCTTCCAGGCTTTTGGATTCACAGGTGAGTTGTCATATCGTCTTCAAGCAATGTCTCAGAGCAATGTTGACAATATCTTCCAAAGATGTCCTGAACTAGCAAGTGCACCCTCACTAACTGGGCCAATACCATCTTGAGCCCAACAAGTTTGTCGTCTATATCTAGGCGTATTTTTTTGAGAAACATCGGCCTAACTCATCTATCCTTACTATCTATATCATGTGCAGGGCGAAGTGCATCTAGATCTTGCTTCTCCAGACACCTACACTCTAGACCACGTACGCACTCCTTAGCCGTCCCGGCAGCTAAGAAATCCAGCTTTACCTTTTCTACACATCATGAGGACTTTGACGTGCGATGCTCCTTGGTTCAAATCGTGAAGAACTTGATAAACATCTTTACGACATATCTGTACCGTTGCAATGCCGTGATCAGGGAAGTCAGAAGCAACTGGCCTAGTACCCTCTAGTACTTACCCGGCCTTTTTCTACGCCACTACGCAGCCGTGTGGAGGAGACCCACATCTGATTAAATAAATTTGCCTCTATTTTGAAGTCAGTCGTTCATTGCCAAGCTGCCAAGCCAAAAATTTCTTCCGAATGCTTCCAGGTGCTTCCGCTAACGAGGACTTCTCGAGTCTTCTGCATCTCGGCATCATGACGTGCATTGGTATTTCCCTCCGTACCCGGGCCAGCTCAGTAAGGCTTGTCTAACAACTCCAGGACACAATTACTTTGTCCATGTGAACTTCCCTAGATGGGGAAAATTCACTCAAATACTTTTGCACACTAATACTTGCTGGATTTAAATTAACTCTTGAAGATCTCGAAGACGGTGGGCCGATGTTTTACTGTCGCTTCGTTGTTGTTTTGCTCCAAAAGGCAAACAACCCCAACGAAGATTGATGAATATCGACTTCAAATTGGTTGGTCAGCTGTCTCCAGTTTTCATAGCATGGACAAGCCCTTCTTTCCGTGATTCTTCCAGATTTTATGTTGCTGTGTCGAAATTCTAACAAACTGCTCCGCACTCTACCCGTTCATCATCCCCAGAGCGGCCCGAGGCAGTTTTGTGTCCCGCTTCTGTTATGGTCGAGTGACGCTGTCTCAGGCATTCTTTTACTTTTCGAATGCCCTCAGGTTGCATTGGCTAACGGCCCGCGCGGGGCATGCCCGGTCCTTTTCCTTGTGCCAAGCCCTCTGTATCGCAATAAAAAGGCGTGAAACAACTAGTTTTCGCCACTTACAAACAACATGTTGCGCACTCAGCTTTTATCGTTCGTCCTCCTCGGTACTGTTCTTGTTTCAGCTGATCCGTAAGTGATGTTTGAGGCACTCTTTAGTTGAAGAGTGTTCAATAGAATTCTTGTGAACAGCATCTCGCCGACATTGCAACGTCGCACAGCAACCAATGTCTTCCCTACTCCTCCCACGACCAGTTCCTTGAGCTCGCCCATCACTGTCTCGGCCGGGTCGACCTTTACTCCTTCTCAGGCGTACACCAGATACGACCGCGGCTCTGGTGCATGCAAGGGTCAGTCAGAGGGAGGTGACTCCGACGCTGTGTTCCTGCTTGAGGACGGCGCAACCTTAAGCCGCGTTGTCATTGGCGCCAACCAGGCTGAAGGAGTTCATTGCCTTGGTATGTATCTTTGTAGGTGTGAAGAGACCATTCATTTATGTTCCTTACGAGAGGCTCCTGCACTTTGGATCACGTCTTTTTTGAGGACGTCTGTGAGGATGCTATCACCATCAAACAGAAGAGCGGAACCTCTCACGTCAACTACGGAGGCGTAAGTCATCACAATCTACCTCGAGTTTTATCACATATTAACCATGCATCTATAGGCTAAGGTGAGTGATGGCGCGACAAATTGAGGTTTATCATTCACCTTGGTCCTGATATTCTTAGCATGCCGATGACAAAGGTTGTTTACGGTCTCCTGCTTATATTGCTTTGAATCTAAACGATTCAATTCTAGTCATCCAGCATAACGGAGGTGGAACGGTCATCGTTAACTCCGTATGCCTTAGACTCTTTCTTTTTTGTGTTCGCTCATGAAATTATTTCTCTTTTCAGTTCTATGTTGAAGATTTCGGAAAGCTTTATCGCAGCGTGCGTCCTTTAAGCCATGTCCTTTTGTTACTTGAGTCGATTGGTACAAAACTACTAGTGCGGAAACTGTGACACCCAGTACGAGCGCCACGTCGAGATCAATGACGTCTGGGCTGTTGATGGTGATGTGCTCGCAGGCATTAACACGTGAGTGCACGAACAGAACACTTCTGCATTGGCTTGGTCTTTATGTGCTTTCACAGTAACTACGGAGAGTGAGTCACAGCTCCGACTTCTTTTTTTTTTCAAGACAAGACTGATACGCCCTTTAGTACTGCTAAGATCAGGACAACCCAGGTGGACGACGTTGATACAATCTGCGAGAAATACACCGGTAACGACAATGGAGACGAGCCGGATGAGATTGGCAGTGGTTCAGACAGCACGGTAAGTTCTTTGAGGATTTTGAAATTCTAAGGTAGTCTGAGACGGTTCTTCCTCCATAGAACTGCTTGTACTCGTCATCGGATATCACTCAACTCTAAGAAACAAAGGATTCAAGGATGTTATAAGTTCTAAGCAGACCTACACAATTCCGAGTCGTGAAGGATCCTATGTCTGGAATATAGTCTACGTATCTTGTTTCACGCTGGAATTGCCAAATGTGACTATCGCTAGTTATCCCGATTAAGCTTTCCCAGCCGCCTTCTTATCTTCCGAGAGCTGATCAACATACTTGGAGTCCATGAACTCCTTGATACTTGTAATCTTTCTACCTGAGATGTGGAAGATGAAAAGATGCTCGTTGGGGAAGGATTTGCCGAGCGAAGGGGTCTCTCCCTTGGAATGAACCTGAAAGAAATATAGTAAAAAACACCTCCATTCTACATCTGTTCAAAGCGTACGTGTACGACAACAGCACTATCGGCAACGATAGTTTCGACGGGGGAGTTGAACTGGAGACAGGAAGTTGATCAGATGGGGGGTTGGCGCTAGTAATAAAATGGGGCTCACGTTTAGGGCAACGATGAGGTTCTTCAAGTTCTTGAGCCAGTCCAAGAACTGGGCGCCGTTACGGACAGGCGTACCCATCCCACCAATGGAGGCGGGGCGAAACTCGTGCGTGAAGTTTCCAGCGAAAAGGCCTGCCAAACCATCAAAATTGTACGCGTTTAGGTACTCGAAGTATTGAGAGACAACGGTGCCAGTGGAAGACATTGTAAGATTGGCTGTGATTATTCAACTTCGACTTGAAGAGTGGTGAGGATATCGTTCAATGCACGAGACGAAGCTGTTTTATAGCTGGATTTTGCTCCTCTCGTGACCCCCAAACTTGAAGAGGTTGCAAAAGATGGAACGAATAGTGCATGCCATCGCTTTGTCAAACTCGGTCCAGTGTAATACCCTGGGGACGTCGAGAGTTGAATTGGGACCTTAGTGTTGCCATGGATAATAGTCAGAATCTTAGACGCGTTTCCAAGAACGAAGGACCAGAGTCAATCAGGTGCAGATAGTAGGGCCTACAATCTTACCGAAGTTGTTTACAGACAGTCTAATCGTGGTTCAAGATCTCAATATCGAGAGTTGAACTTGACAACTCCTAGAGTCCACAAATCCCCTATCAGTACCAGCAATGAACATAATACACCGCGAGGTTGGATGATCAAGCCAGATCGAATCGAGGGCGCCAGCTCTCTGCGTTTCATGTATGTGGCGTTATTACCAATAAAGTTTCAACTCCAAGTCGAGGTAAGTAGGTCGAGATTGACATCAGGAGATGGACAACAGAACAGGGGGGAATGATACAACAGCCATCATGGACTGGCAACCAGCACTCAGGGTCATTTCACTGATTCAAGAGCTCAAGTTAGTAATAAGTATGTGGGATACCAGTTCCTCAAGGTAGGTCGTGGCTGTGTAGAAACTGTGACTCGGAAGGTGAGCAGTAAATAGGGCACAACAAACCCTTCCCCACTCCATCTATTGTCGCGTTCACTGATTCACCGTGAATTTCCGTTACTGCGACTTTTATCGTTCTGAAATAAGGTAGAGAAAACGAGATATCAATTAAGATTGGTTGATCTTTAGCTCTACGATTGATAAAGGACCATGTCTCTTCAAGTCAGTCTCTCCAGCAGAGAGATTAAAGAAGCATATCAAAATGTTCTCAACGCGAATGGGATTGACTGGGTTGTTTTCACGTATGAGAAAGGAACCAATGATCTGAAAGTTCAGAGCACGGGTAATGGAGGCCTTGAAGAATTGGAGGAAGAATTTTCCGATGGCAGGTGCGTTTCTAATTGTATCTGAGCCTCCTCCGATAGTCTGATTGTGCAATCTAATCTAAGAATGCAGTATGCTTTCGCTAGGGTTGTTGATCCAAAAGTATGTCAGAGAGCTAGATATTATCGAAAAGTTTCTCATTGAAGGGTATTGTACAGAGTAACCTGCCTAAATTTGTTCAAATCAACTGGTGCGGAGACGGTGTGCCCGAGTCCAAAAAAGGCCTGTTCCACACCCACTCAGGCGCAGTATCTAGTTTCCTTCGTAACACCCATGTTGTTATTAATGCCAGAAATGAGGTCTGTCATGATCTCTATTTACACGAAATACTGATCTCACTAAGCTCTAGGGCGACGTTACGCCGGCTCTGATCATGAGACGAGTGGAAGCTGCTTCCGGAGCTAATTACTCAATACACAAAGAGCAGCCGCGTAAATTCGAGCCAATTGCTCCTGTTGGCACGAACTACACTCCCGTAGGGAAAGTAGACATAGCTGAGCTTAGGAAGGCCCCTCCTCCAGCTACTAAACCTTCCTTTTCTGGCCCTTCCTCGAGTTCGCGCCCAGCTTCCAGTCCTGCGAAGCCCGCAGTATCAGCTGCATCAGTCTATGGAAGAACAGCGACAGATGGACCCGCACCGCCAGATGCCTGGCCTGACGAAGCTCTTGCCCCCTCGGTTACTGCCCCCTCCGCCCCTCCGCCCCCTCCTGCAGCTTCGCGGCCTCCAGTTTTTCCAATAGCATCTCGTCCCGCCTTCAGCGCTGTAGGTATCGCTCTTTTTTAGTCCAAGCGTCTTGCTCACTTTTGACAGCGCCCCGCTCCTCCTGCAGCTTCGACCCCCTCTGCACAATTTGCAGGTTCTCCGGCCTCTCGCGTCCCTATTGTTGCTACTATACCCACTAAACCTACTGAAGAGGATCGCATTACACCCGTCAGAACTGCATATACCCCAGTGTCACTCCCTCCTCCCAAGAAATTGAAGAATCCCTTTGCTCGCTTTGAACAACAACAACAGGAAACTCCTCCTCCGGCTCCTGCAGCAGGAGGCCCAAAGAAGCTGACATGGAGTGAACGTCAGGCGCTCGCGAAGAAGCAAGTTGAAGAGGAAGAGGTTCGGAGTCGCGCTGCTGGGCTCCAGGCCTCATCCGCGGCTTCCAAACCGGTGTTCACGTCCAGTGCACCCAGAACAACCGCTGCACAGACTACTCCCAGGAACTTCGGAACTGTAGGTGCCGCAGCTGGAGTCGGTGCAGCTGTCGGGGTTGGGGTGGCAGCTACCCTTGCTGCCTCTCAGTCATCCGATGAATACGAGAGTGCTCGCATTGCTGTTCAGGATGCTGCCTGGGGAACAGACGAACCTGAAGAAGCCGCACATGTGAGCCTCCACAGATTAATACATCAAGTGATGAAAATAATGCTAATATCTGATTTTTCTTTCCCTTTAGGCTCTTCCCCCTGCTGTAGCTGTGCCTCCGCCTCCGCCTCCGCCTCCGCCTCCACCGCCTCCTCGTGCTCCAGAACCTGTATCTGCACCAGAGCCCGAGCCCGAATTTGAACCACAAGCTATACCGCCTCCGCCTCCTCCTCCCCCGCCACCTCCCCCTCCAGCTGTAGCAGCACCTGAGCGTGAACCCGAGCCCGAACCAGAACCTACTCATGTCCAGCATGAAGCCGTTGCCGAAGGGCTTACGGCAGTGGTCCTTTACGAATACCGGGCAAGTGGTTTCTGTCTCGTAATTACTCTGGACATTCCAGTTAATAGACTGTGCAGGCTGATGAAGATAACGAGATGGATCTTCATGAAGGAGAGATCATTCACTCCATTGAAGAAGTTGGTGAGGGATGGTGGAGCGGTGTTGGTCCTGGTGGCAAGACTGGATTCTTCCCTTGTGCGTATTCGCATATGATTGAGCTTTGAAGACAAATCGTCCACTGACTGTTTCTTCTCGTAGCCAACTACGTACAGCTCGTAGAGCAGGAGGCAGCCCATGAACATGAAGAGGAACCTACAGCTATTGAACCTGATACTACTGCATCGGCTCCTCCTCCACCGCCACCTCCACCGCCACCACCGCCACCACCACCACCACCGCCTCCCGCGCCGGCTGCACCAGTTCCGGCCGCAACTGTAAGTCGCACTACTTAACATTCCACACATCTGACAGTGTTGATAGCCCGCTGCACCCCCTCAGCCACCTGACGAAGGAATTGTTGCCATCGCTTTGTATGAGTAAGTGGGCTGACGTTGATCTTCAAATGACAATGTTCTGATGGTCACTCGTATAGCTACGAAGCTGGGGAGGACAACGAGATATCTTTCCACGAAGGTGACAAAATCATCCAGATCCAACCTGCATCTGAGGATTGGTGGGAAGGTCAAGATAAACATGGGAATGTTGGACTTTTCCCTGGTATGCTATTTTCGTTATCGTGTCTATTCTGGATGGTGTCCTGAATCAATGTTGTCTAGCAAACTATGTTGAGGTGCAGGAGTAAGACAGACATCGTCGACAAACATAGTGACTGCGTATCAGTTGGACATTTTCCGATAATAAATACATAGATGATATCCTTGTCATGAATATTCTTGCAATGTCATGACTGCCGTCGCAGGAAGAAATTATGGAAAAAGTTACAAGGGACTACCTGAAAGGACGAAAATCTGTGTGAAGAATTTTAGGCATAGGTCCAGCGCGGCCGATAATATCGATGCTTACCTCTCCACTCGCATCACTGCTGACATACAACCTTCCGTCTTCACCGAAAGCTAGGCTAACTGGTCGCAAGCAGCTGCCCGGGCAACCAGTCAAGTTGGCAGCCTGGGCGATATACGCATACACTACGTTGAGGGAGGTTTGACCCGCAACGAAAGGCACGCTGTGAAGGATTATCGATGAGCCTGTGATGCCTAACGCCTGAAGTCGACTGCATACTGGACTACGCCATAGCCCGTCGGGGTAGTTTCTCCAAAAGAACCATGGAAAGACACGAACGCATCTCCATCGAAGATGCTTGTAAATGATGCATTCGTCTCGAGCAACGATGGTGTGTAGAACTTGATATCCAGTGGCGATGTGTGAGCCTGATAGAACGAGGTCAGACGAATCAATGTTTTTACGATGCGAAAGAAACCCGTTACCTCAAATGCTGTAACGGGTGGCACATTGTTAGTGGTGTTCGCGCACCAGGTGTCGTTCCGCGTCTGATTCAGACCCACACTGAATTGCGTTCCTTTATGAGTCCCAAGGAATGCAGTAACATTTGTGGGATCGGCCTGCGGGTTCCATATAGTGGCGCAATCAGGGGAACCGTAGTATTTGGGTGGGGGTATGCTCCCGTCGCTGCTGATGCTGTATTGAACGTGCTGACACTCGTCTGCAGGATTGCTAACTGCAAAGGCGGACGAGAACTCTGTAAGGTTGTCGCTAAGCTCGGCGGCGTTGTCGACGACAAATAAATCCTTGACAGCGCCACCTGGTCCATTAGGGTTAAAAGCGAAGCCTGTCGGGTTCCTGATACCATATGCTACAGTTTGTCCATCAGCGAAGTGGTACCCGGACGAAGATGGTGCGGGAACTATAAATCGTCTGATAGTAGATCGACCAGTAGTTGGATCTCGAGCGAGTGGGTCAGGGTCCTCATGTGGCCCCGTTGCCACAAGGACTGCTGTTGTCTGGCCCGTAGAATCGGTCTCCAACAGTAAGGTATGCGTATTCACAGCTGCATAAGAGCCACTCCTTTTATTGGTTATTCATGACTACCAGAATTTTTCTACTCACGCCCATCTGAAGGGAGGCCATCAACCAACAATAAAGGTGGCGTAGTGCCAACAGACTTTGTGGCGATATCGTACTGATAAACGAACACAGCAGTTCCAGTACTGACATATAAATTTCTTCCGTCGAGTTGGATGCCTTGAGTGAAATCCGGACTTTCTATCACCACGGTCCGATTCCACCCAGCTGCTGGAGAGCTGACTTGAGTAAACGCGGTGACGCCAAACCCTCGCTCAACGACTAGAAGGTTCTGGTTTGCGTCAAAAGTGATACCTCGTGGAGCAGTCAAATTCGAGAAAACGACACGAGCAGAGAACCCCTGAAAAGTCGCAACGGGATACTTGAAAGACTCTCCAAGGGGTTGAAAAGTCGGAGTAGCTCCCAAGACTCGAGGGAGCAGGATACCGAGAATAGCGAAAAGCCTCATGAGGGTCTAGAAACACGAAAGCCGCGGGGGGGAAAAACCGTTAAGTAGTTGATCGCCACTCCATCCTTTGTGCTATGCTTAGACATACATGAAACATACCCAGTCTTGATCGGCCCAGAGTTCTCGATTTCAAGAGGGTGGAGAATCCTCTACACCAGTGACTACTGACTTGTGGACCTCTTAATCTGGTCACAGAGAAGACAGCCAAGGTCTTGGGTTGGGTGTCATGTCTACTTGAGGCAAGTTGATTGGACAACGATGTCCTGGAGCTGCAAACGTGGCTGTTCGACATGAGAAAACTGCACTAGAGATCGGAAATAAATAGTCCACAGACTTCCGTACTTAGAGTGGACAGTAGAATCAATGATTAACCATCCTGTGCCATGAGGATTATGGATGGCTTCTGCGCGTCAAATGTGGGAATGGAACAATGATTAAGTTGCACGTCCAGCACAATTATATGCTCGCATCGAGGCCTTTTGATAATGCCTTTTGAATTACCAGTAGATCACATACTTGGCACTCACATAATAAAACCTCCTGCTCAATCGTTCGGGCAATGCATAAATCAAAAAAATACATTGAATCAGTCATTACTTTGGCAATTACAACATGAAAACAGATGATTGATCTGAGGTCTGATTACGATGACCGTTCGAGTACGAATAGCTGTGGGAAGTTATGAGATCTTACACAAAAATAGACGATATTGGGACCGACCTCTCCGCTAGAGTCGCTGCTGACATACAACCGTCCGTCTTTACTAAATGCAAGCCCCACAGGACGGATGCAAGTTCCAGGGCAAGACGTCAAGTGCGCCGCCTGGATCAAGAACGAATAAGGAGCCTTAGAGGACGCCCGCGAAGGGAACGGGACGCTACAGGATCATGGGCTGCCGACATGCGATATTCCTTGTAAGAACTCACCGGACAACCCCGTACCCGGTGGGAGGGGTGCGGTCGAAGGAACCGTGGAAGGAAACGAACGCATCTCCACAAAAAGATCTCGGGAGAGATGCCGCTGTCAGTGTCGATCCTGACTTATAGAACTTGATGTCAAGAGGCACTGAATGAGCCTGAAACCGATCGATGCACGACATCCATCAAGATACACACATATTCATGACGATCAGGACGGGGCATGACGGAACAAGGATCCAGACACACCTGAAAATCAAGGACGGGAGGCTGATTGTTGGCTAGGATCCTGCACCAAGCATCGTCGAAGGCTGGGTCGAGTTTCAAGCTGAACTGAGTACCACTTGGAAGCCCAGCATACTGAGGAACACCGACAGGGTCAGCGTCAGGGTTCCAGAGGGGAGCACAATCAGGGAATCCATAGGAAAGGGGTTGAGAGTTAGCAGAGTATTGTACGAAGTTGAGTTCATCAGCGGGGTTGTCGTTGACGAATTGAGCAGTCAGACCCGTGACATTGTCGATGGAGGCACCGTTCTCGACGACATAAAGTCGGCGCGTGCTCGCGGGACTAGTCGAAGGTGAATCATCAAAGGCAAAACCGCCTGGGTTGCGAATCCCATAGGCAATGACCTGTCCGTCTGTCCATTGGAGAGGTGCGGAAGAAGAATTGGAATTGGTCAAAGACGAAGGAACAAGCCGACGGATTTGGGAGCGTCCATTAGCAGGATCACGGGCGGTCGGGTCAATGTTGGTTAATGGGCCGTTGCCTATAAGGAATGCATTTGTTTCGCTTTCAATCAGGATTGTGTGAGTTGTGAGTTCTGTCCAAGAAAAACATTGACAATTTCACAGTAGAAAGGCTCAAGGAAAGACCGCAACACACCTCCGTCACCAGGAATGCCTTCGACTACCACAGTTGGGGTACCAGCGGTTTTGGTCACAGGGTCGTAAGGGTAAGCAAGCACATTAACGGCTGTGCTAACGTAGAGGATCTTTTCGACGATCAAAATTCCATGTGTTACCCCAGTATTTTGTACAACGATTGTGCGTTCAACGCCTGGGCTTGGGGTCGTTACGTGAGTGAATGCCGTAACTCCAAAACCTCGCTCAATAACGAGGAGGTTTTCCTGCGAGTCGAAAGCGATCCCTCGAGGGAGCGTCAAGTTCGAAAACACGACACGGACGTTGAAGCCGCTGGCTACAGTTACCGGCGACCTGAAAGGCACCCCGCTAGGCTGAAAAGTTGCGAAGACAGATCCTGAAAGACAGATAAGGCTGAAAAGTGTTTGAAGAGGCTTCATCTTCACAAAGGCTTGTTACATTCTTGCCCTGTATATAAGGAGTTTCTGTAGGGAAGACATAACGTGGACATATTGCGTTCGCATTGGGATGAGATCCGAGTATTACTAGCTGTCAAAATCATTGATCGTCGACAATTCAGAACCACACTGGTTATGGAGGCTAACTTTCGGGATCGCAACAATTGTTCACTAATTTACAGACAATCAGCCAGGAGTAAAGTGCCACATTGAAGTACCATTGGCCCGCCAGACCGTGATTCTGATTCAAACCAGCCATTGGTGGCACGATAGATCCCAACGGGTCATGGGGCCGCCTGAGAAACACGATCAGCGAACCTGATGAGGTGTTGGCATGGATCTACACACAAGGTACAGTTATTTTGTACGAAGTTTGCTTGACAGACCGAGGGAAGTCAGAACCAAGCTAGCTGCTGCAGAACCTGATGGTCAATTGAAGGCACATGCATGGCATCAACCGTTACGGCAAGATAACCGGATGTGTGACGGCCGGTACAAAGAAAAGGTGAATTCCATGAAGAGGATATACTAAACCGGTGAGATGGGATTTATTTCCTGGTGGAATTTTTTTCCTTTCATCAGTAATATCCCCGATCGCTGGTGGGACCTTGTACAAGCCGGTGCCGGCTTGTACAAGCTCCTCCAGGTCGCCAGCCCCAAGCTCAACAAGCTAGGTTCGAACCCCTCACCAGCTCAGATTTTCACTAGTTTTTTTGGGGGGCTCTTTGTGCTTTTCAAACTTTTTTTTCAATACATCATATTGCCTACCATACACAATTATATTACACAAGTTTAATTAAGAATTATCCTCAAGATGGCTTCAGTATGGTTGAGCTCGTCGGCTGGTGGCTGTGTCACCAGCTGACAACCCCGCCATCAATTTGGGAATTTACTGATGTTGTCGGTGGGATTTTTGCAAAGCGGTGGGATTTTCCACGTGCTGCTGACATCACGCGCGCCCTCCGCCTCCTGACGTTCATGGCCCTGAGGTGCGCAAATGGCCAGCATTGCTTTTTGTCACACCCATTGTTCTCTGTATACATATATAATACATGAATTTCGCTTTTTTTCTGCTTTTCCCCCCTCCCCCATCCTAATAACACACCACTTACTATGAAATCTGATTTACTGTGCATGCAAAATGTGCGTGCTTTTCGTGATTTTGCATGTGACTCCAAGCAGGTTTCAACCATTCCCACTAGCTAACAAAAATTTAAAGGCTTTCCCAGGCAAGCTCTCCAATCCCGGCTCAAAACTGTGTCTTTTGTTGGCTACTCCTTGTGATTGGGCTAACCCCGATACAATTGAGTGCTTCCTGAGGGCTTCTACTGCCAATATGCTAGATTACAGGGATGAGGCTGCAAATTCAATGTGGGAGGATTATGATGGGTATCTTTTGACTGAGTACTTGCATTGGGTATGTTTGTGCTCAACCACCATGACTACAGTATATTAACTTAGAATCAATCAGTTGTTCAATGAGGATTTCATCAAATGTCATATTTTCAATCATGAGAATGTCAATGCATGGTTTCTAGATGCACCATTCAAGCTTTTCTTGTCACAA
>JAGGAR010024019.1:0-12499 GCA_017657315.1 Termitomyces sp. K1Ag
GCATGTGCAACTTGAACCTGGACAACATGCCAATGATTTTAGAAAGATCTTAGTCAATCTTTGAAACATAGGACACGCATACCAGGTCGCTTTTTGATATGACAATGGTATACCCGATCTTGCCATCTTTTCCTCGAAATCCGCTTCAGCACCGATTGCTCTGCACTCTCCGTTCTCGTCATAGAATAACAATGATGGTATCTTAGAATCATTGGAACGTGGAAACCTAAAGCGAGATAGGTTTGAACGCCCCCAGACGATCAGACCGAGATGATTCAAATCGCACCGAGTAACTCCATAGATTTCAGGTTTACAATCCGGTTCCAAAATACTATATTGAACCTGATAAGCCATTTATCGAGGAATCTGAAGCAGAACGAACCTGTACGATACGCCGCTGTACGTCGTGCCTACGTCGATGGCAATTAGGAGCTTGCGAGAACCACGATAGACTGGTAGACCTTGCTCTTCCATCGCGTGTTGGAAGACTCAAACGAGAGGAATGTGACTCCGAAAAGACGTGTACTTTATTCGGATTAGTAGTGGAAGTCCGCCGCTGGCCAATCTTGGAACTTGAAATCGATTGATGGTGACAAGACACCTTGCTACCCATTCTAGGTGTCGTTCAAATTATAATTGGCTTCAACATTGATACAGCCAGGATTGAACATGTATCGCCCTATAGCAATCCTCGATGTAGTTTGGACGCAAAAGGCAGGGTGCTTCTGGGATATGCAGGAGAACTCAAAGGAGCGATAGAGAGCAATAGACAGTTTCGGCAGAGCTAGTGTCTATCGTGTCATTCCGGCTACAGTACGATGTGACATGTGAAGCTTGTGAAGGGCTAAGCAGACTGGCAAGATCTCTCCAAATCGCGTTGTGCATCAGGTTTAAGTTGGTCGGAGACTCGGAGTCTGGATCAACGAGGAGTCCGAGTACTCCAGCCGCATCGTCTCGTGCCAGTGTCTGACTGCTCGGGACTGGACTGGAAAAACGGTGAAAAACGCGTCGCACGCGTCGTGCCTTCTCCTGATGATGTCTCGAAGTTGTGCTGGATATACAGGCTCGCAACAAAGCATGGAGCATAATGGATAAACGTTAACCAAACTACTAATAATACACCACGGATGTTCCTGTCAACTTCTTGTTAGGAAACCCCACTGCCACTGCAACTGCATGTATGGCAAGCATATTCCCATGTTCGTTCAAGTTCGCTCCCTCACGCATCTTCTCAGTCTAGTGCGCTTCCTGCAGGCCAATTCCTACTATCAAGGTCACGCAAATCCACCACCTCCATATTAACAGAGCTACATACTACTTAGTCACCGAGTAGGCTCAAGCTCATAACGTTGACGGCTCAGCGCTCATTTCTCCACAAGTCGATCATTACCGATAATGAAATACAAATCAAGCACAAGAAAGGGTGGACGCCGCACGAATAAATCCAAGAGGCCCTCGTTGGGAACGATCAATTCCCGATCCACTAGGAAGGAAGAAATAAGGTTGACATCCCTGTTTCGGATTGGACTTTTGCAGATCTTGACTCGCTACTTTGCGAATAGATCGTGTTTTCGTCGAGAAAATCAAAAGCAGAGGGTATCGACGGCCATCAAACTGCATGTTGAGTCTGCCAGAGGAATAGCACCCATCCAGGAGAATCCACATCGATTCGAGGCGATGCAGCCAAATATGCATGTGGGTGACGATGATATCACCGGGGAATCAGATGGCTCCCAGAAGGATCGAGAGATCGCACAACTAAAGAAAAAAATAGATATCATGCGGCAGGAAATGAAAGGTGTTTTGTCATTTGTCACCTCTAGTACCAAACGGTCCCTATCTGACGCCGACATACCTTGTGATGGCCAAGAATTTAAACGCCCGAATCCTCCAGAGCGCAGCATCTATGACGGATGGCTTGGAACCTTTCATATCCAAATCACACCGTCGCCGCGGTCGTGCGACAGCTACGAGATGGTGTCTTGACGCTGGCCTAGACCTTGACCAGATGTACGAGCATGCTCTTGGAGGCCAATTGATAGCCTCCCTCAAAAGATCCAGATGCGGAGCACAACCACTTAACAAGGTTATCGTCCAGATATCGTTGCAAGTAATTATGGTAACCTTCTGTGGGAGGATATTGCAGTCTTGGTCTGCTGATGCATCCGAAAATGAGATGTTAAGTAGATTGTATGGGAAAATCCTCAAACAAGGTGCGAGTGACTGAGCTGAAAACGTGAAGATCAGGCTGATCACTGGTGCCTACAGAGACTCAAGAAGTGGCAGGATGCTGGCGTTCGATCACCAGAAAATCTATAGCTTGGGGATTGTCTCAACGTAGTGACGAGAACAACAGGCTCCTTGTCACTGTCATCCAACTTCTGAGCTTTGCTGGATGTTGGAGCCAAAACCAGAACCAATCCAAAGCGGTTTTCATCAGAAATGCCCTTCGTACCATCAAAATAGTCATGGACGGTTCTCTTGCTCTTCGAAATGCCCTTGGTGATATCACACGGATAGATTTTCACCCGATCACTGGCACCACAATCAAGGTTTGATGAAGGTAAAATGGAAAACATGTTCACCGAGGACGGCCTCACTCGCAATCGGGGTGCAGTGCTCTGCACAACTCACCTGGGGCTACAATTCAGCAGGAAAGGAAACAGACTTAATCAAAGTTCGAAGGAGTTGGTTTTGAAACCGAAAGTCGTGCTCCATTCAGCATTACAAAGCTTGGAGTCATCTTACTAGGTGACCATCAGTCCATCCAGATTTCAATTTACCAGTGTTACATGTAGCAGTGCCGAACATCTGACAGAATACCATGTATTGGTTGGACAGTGCCATACATAGACAGGATTGATTGATCAAAATATATGTCTTTGAATTTTGAGAGATCTTCTGTACAACTGTATTATAGCACCAGATCATTTTGGTTGTCAAGATCATAAAGGATTTTAGCAGGACTCCTGTGTGAAAAGTTCAATGAGGGCCCAAGTACGAATGTTATCAAAGATTGATCAAGTACCTCTTTTCCTGTCCCTATCAAACTAAGTCAATACTCATTGTAATCTGAACTGGAAGAATACACGCACATGTTCTCTCCAACATGTTTGGGCTTTGAGCTCCGTCAAGCCAAACTGAAGGATTATCTCATAATCAAGACAATAGTAAAACCGACCATCCCTCCCTCGTTTGCGCCGCAGATTTTGCTTCAGTTGCGAAATATCAGACATCACTGTACAAAGTGTGGCATACATCTCTGCCCAACGTGATGTTAGGAGTCAAAAGAAAACATATTCATATCATTCTTACTGCTATCAATGTCTGTCCATCGAGGATTGTCATTGAGTCCATGATAACAAAGGATGTCATCTGTCATGGGATCAGGAAAATCATCACGAGTCTCTGCTTTGCGGAAGAATTTCTCCCGAAATTCTGTCACTTCCATGACCTCTGTGCCCTGGCAGTATACAACTTAGTATCAAAATCAATCAACAGACTTCAATGAAACCTTGTACAAGATGGGGCTAAAAGCATGCTGAACATTGTCCACACCATCAGAATCAGTGAAGACTGATGACAGACGTTGTCGATGTTCCACATTTGTGATGTCATATGGAATGTACGATGCAATCCCATAGGTATGTTTTGAATATCTTGCCCTGACAAAGTGATCGATATAAAATGAAACGGCACCGTCAGCAACTGCTTTATTGCTAGGAAAAAGTAAATATTCTGGCAAGAACAAGTTTGAGGTTGATGACGCACAGATGGCTGTCCGGCCGATATAACTCCAGCCCTTCCTTGTTCAAAGAGTCCTTCAGTGTCCGATAAAGCCAGTTGCTGGCTGAAAAGCCACCAATTAAAAACACTGTCTGTAAGGGTGAATCAGTGAATTCTGGTATTTGTTTGCAAAGGAAAGAACATGTGTACCGAAATCTTCTTCTTTGCCTTTCCTGACAACACAAAGACCGCCTCTGTGATAGCTTCAATACATGGCTGGAAAAAAGTTGCCACCCGGTTCCTATGTAATGGTAGATTTTAGGCATCTCAAATTCCAAGAACGTCATACCAACCCTGATAACTTGATCTGGCCAGATACTATTCCGAGCTCCTCGTTTCGGTCACTTGGGCGTCCAAACTTGCTGTATTGAGGCTCTTCAATGTTACTGAAGCGTAACTTTGTTGTTCTATCGAAGCACGAGGCAATGTGTGGAACATCGTCCGAGAAAGAAGAATTACAAAGCCGATCTGTGGATGTATAGAACCATTAGCAGGTCAAGTACAGTTCTACAACAGTACTGGCTTTCAAGGTATTCCGTAGCATTTCTGGTGACAAAAACTGATCCTTTGAAAAGACCTGAAAAGACGCAGGTGAGTGCTGTGTCTGATTTTGAAGTCACAATGATAATTTACACTGTGGTGCACAAATCTCATGGTATAGGCTCTCTCCGGACGACATCCTTCGTCCATATGCACTCATATCAACAGTACCTCCTCCAGCATCGATAACAAGAATACCTTCTCCATTCTTAATATGGACATAAGGTCAATAAACGAGGGAATTCAAAGAAAATTTCATCTTACATTCAGACTTGGCATTGTTAAACCCCGTCGAATGCAAAAATGAAGTCCTGCCTCGCCTTCGGTGACGAAATGAATTCTGGATTTGGCGTCGTCAGTATCAGGAATGAGGCCTCCCATGGTCGCCGCTTTTCGGAGTTGGGATTGTTGCGCGCCTTCCCAACCATTGGGGTGAGTGAGGACGAACTCCCTCTCGTACTCCAATGACACCAAATTAGCTCCGTTATAGTGTGTTTCTCGTATGTAGTCCATGACTGAAGTGTTTAGATAACTCAGGAAGTTTGCGAATATCTCAACAATGGTCTTTTTTGGCGGGAGCGGAGGAATATTCTTCGTTATGTATGATGTTAGTCTAGGGTTGGGGCGCATGTGAAGTTTGAACCTGAGGCCATCATAGTACAGTCATGATATAATCTCTGGATTTTCATCATGAACTAAAGAGCTCACCATTCGACCTTGTACCACGGAGGAACATCGCCTCCGAAACTATCCTCCATTTTCGTGGCTTTAGCGCCCGCTGCAAGGCACCTACCATCTTCACGGCTGTAAAGGACAATTGATGGTACTTTAGAATCGCCCCCTACGTGTTCTTGATCCGCAAATCTGGGACCCCATGTTGAGTCAAAAGGACATAGGCATAGACTACTGATCGACATGGTACACATACCGTGTTACAGGCTTGATTTCCGGGACACGTCCCGGCTCGAGGACACTATTGAATCAAGTTCGAAATCAGCAGCATTTGATAGTACAACGACTAGCCTGTATGATGCGCCACTGCAAGTAGTTCCTACGTCGAGAGCAATCAAGAGCTTGCGTTTCACACCATTATACGGCTGAGTTGGTTCCATCCTCGAGGATGAAGCGATTAATCCCAGAATGAGCGCTCTGAAATATATTGCGGAACGCAGATCCAACAAAGAAGAATGATGGCTCTCATAATCGAGGGTACCTTATCCGAAATCAGAACAGTCACCCAAGCACAATTCTTCTTGTCCTCGATCATTTCATTTTTGCCACCGTTTTGTTGTCAATTTATCGACTCCGTCGTTGCAGGGCACAAAAAGAAGATCTTCATCCAATTTCGCCTGGTGGTCATCGATGTCAAAACGCCGTCGAGACAGTGCTAAATCTCAGCAGAGCAGGAGACGCCGCCAGAAGACAGAAGAGATACCTAGTCCTCTAGTAGCCAACAAGCGTTCTACACCCGAAACAAAACATAAGGCCAAGGACGAGGAGATCGCGCCTAAGATCAGGATAGGACCCAACCTAATCCTGACTGGTCCGAACAGGAGTGGAATTGATGTCGAAGAGACTGATAGAGGAAGTGCAACGCCCGAGATTATGTATGGACACTCTGAGGCGGAACACAAACGCGAGGATCCCCTTTCTCGGATAAACGGACAAAAGAACTCCGAGGGCCATGTGCGTGTATATGGGAGGCAGCAAAATGGACGGGAAGTGATTGACAGTGTCGTGGTAAGCCCTGTAAAAGGCTGGAGGAACAAGTGCGCTATGTCAGAAGTTCCTCCCGGTACCACGATGGAGCAACTGAGACAGATGAAGGAGGACCTACGGAGAGCAGAGAAACGGATTTCTCACCTCGAAGGGGCGCTTCATGAGAAGAGCAAAGAGCTAGACGCCGCCGCTTCCTTCATGAATGTCATTGAACCCTTATCCGGCGCCGACATAATCAGCCTGGCGGATATTTTCAATGACGAAGTTTTCCAAGGAGCTGCGTACATTGCAGAAAGTCTAGGTTCCTCAAAACACAGGCATCGAGGGCATCAGAAGAGAACTGCTCAGTATAAAGATGAATACAAACAGGCATTGATGTCCTTGGGTGCTGATTTCCTGCGAGACCTGATGCAAGAAAGTGAAGACCATTCAGGCGGATTTTTTCTGCTTCAAATTGCCTTGCAGGTTTGTATGGTCACCTTTGGTGTCAATGTGCTACAATCCTGGTCGTTGGACAACGACAACGACAACGACGAGAACAGGGTCATGGACCAAATCTACCGACGAATTCTAGGTAAAGGTGTGTTCGACCATCGTTTGATCTTCAAGATGCAATTGACCTTTATCCTGGTAGAGATCCAGGGGGTTGCAGGATCCTGGCGCTCCGTGACTCGACGATCACAAGTATTGGGACCAACTCATAGAAAAGAGAAAATTGACGCTCTATTATACACGATCATCGATATTTTGACCGTGGCCGGATGCTGGGGCCGGGAAGATGACTCGAGCGCATTCCTCACGAAATTCCAAGGGAATATAGCCAGAGTTGTCAACAGCACTCTGAAGCTCCGGGATGCTATTGGGAGTATAACACACATGGACATTCTGCCCATGACGGTTCCTCCCGAGTCACGCTTCTGTCCTGAAGTTATGACGAATTATTATGCATCCAATACTGGAGCCACCGTCTCCGAGTCGGATAAAGTCCTTGCCACGACAGGGTTAGGTTTGGAGCAGAAAGTCAACAGTTTGGAAGGTGACTCACACAGAGCTGTCCTTCTAAAACCCAAAGTAGTTCTTCGTTCAGCACTACTTTCCTTCCTCGAATCGGAGCAGGAGAGTTGCTGATATTCATAGCTGAATCTTTGTACTAGGCGAATGCTTGACGAAACGCGCGAACCCAGAGCGGATGTTGAACGTCGAAACGTTGATGTGGCATGACTGATCGAAAGACTGCATGCGGTACTGGCATCGGTTCGCACGTTCTCGTCATCTCCCATTCAAAATTTCATGTTGGCTTGTGACCAAATTCTTACTTGCTAGAACATGACATAGTACAGTTCTTCGGATTTGCTCAAGAGATCGATTACAAAAAGTAGTAGTAATGTGTTTATGACCTAGAGTCGCAAATAAGTAGCAGCCGTTTTACAAATTCTATTTGATTGTTGCAGACAAGTGAGCCTGTAGGAAAAAGAGATTATCTTCTGCCTCAGCAGTTCTTAGCACTCGGGCGTTCAGTGTCTCTCAACAATATCCACATCGTAAACAACCTGAGCCGGTGATCTGAAAACAATGGTCATAATCGACCGTCAGCACGATTGTCTATGGTCGAGAAAAACCAAGACTCGCTTTTTCTGCTGGCCCTGGAGAGAAAGAAAAGACAAGTTATAATTGGGGCCATATTCACAAGAAGAAATTCAGACGCACCAGCTCTTGCCATTGAATCAGGGCTGTCAACTCTGTGAGGCCAAAATCCAGGACAACCTCATAATCGATCCTGTAATACAGCTTTCCGGTCTTTCCCCAGCACTCTCGGTATGGTGGCGCCTCCGCGGACACAGTACACAATTTGAAATACATTTCTGCATGAGAGTGCTGAGAAATGAACCATTTTTTGATGCATAACTACGAACCGGGTTCCTCGTCCACCCAGCGGGGATCCTTTTCCGAGCCGCGATAGCACAATAGCGAGCAGTAAATGTTTTGATCAATCTCTTCCCTAGTCTTGTAATGAACGGAGATATGAATGTTTGAAGATCGTAGCCTCTGTGACTTGTACACCCTAAAGGCTCGCATTGATCACCATGCAACTTACCATGACTAGGGTTTGACTAAGTTCGCTTACCTTGGGTAAGATGATACTATAGGCGTGTGGCACTCGTGTATCTCCGGCTGCGTCAATATAGATGGTTGACCAACGGTCCTGATGTTCAGTATTGTGTGGGTTGTAAAGATTGTTCATCCTGATGCCGTATGAATATTTTGCCACGCGGGCTGTAACAAAGTGATCGATGTAGAAAGAGACGCCTCCATTCGCCACGGCTTTGTTCCTGCGATAGGTCATTTAATTATTAGAATTGACGATCTACGATACAATATACTCACACATGATATCTGGGCGAGAGAAACTGATACCCATTGGTTCCAAGGAGCCTTTGAGCTCGTTGAATAGCCAATCGCTAGCAGCGAAACCTCCCACTAGAAATACAGTCTGAGTGGGCGTATAAAGATTAGTATCCAGTATCCCCAGGAAATCCTACATACATTGATCAGTTTTGAAGAGCTCTTCCGCTGATTCAGAATACATTCTATAATACAACTTATAGATGGTTCAAAGAATGCTGCAACATTGACACTGATCCGAAATGCTCAGCAATGAAATTCTTGAGGACAAGCAATAGAAAGTACCCCTGCAACTTGAGTTGACCCGAGCGTATCCCGAGGGAAAGATCTTTGTCTCGAGCACTTCCAAATTTGATGAACTGAGGTTCGTTCATGTTTCTGAACCTCAGCTTAGTGGTCTTGTCAAAACATCGAGTGATGTGGTCCACATCATCAGCGAATGCTGAATCTCGCAGGAAGTCTGGGAAAGGATAAAAGACTCGTCAGTGAACATAATGTACAATCCATGAAAAGGGAGCGATACCATCCAGAAAAGCCCGAGCGCGATTTGTCACAAAAATGGAACCTTGGAAGTAGCCTACAATTGTTTAAGCATTTTTCAGAGATCCGGAACTTTCGGGGCACATATTATGACTGACATTGAGGAGTGGCAATTTCTTGAAAGGATAGTCCCTCTGGAGTTACTTCCGATACATCGTGGCCGTACGCGGTGATGTCTATGGTACCACCCCCTGCATCAACGACAAGAATGCCCTCTCCAGACTAAGAAACATATCAACGATTTACATTTCAGCTGTGAAAGTGCGCATATACTTGCCTTGATTGCTTCTATCGTGAGTCCACTTTGAACGCAGAAATGAAGACTGGCTTCTCCCTCTGTGACGAAATGCACGCGTGAGCGTCCTTCCATGGTATCAGGGACGAGGCCTGCTTGAACTGCAGCCCTGCGCATCTGTGCCTGTTGGGCCCCTTCCCATCCATTGGGGTGCGTAAGCACGAACTCAATGTGTTTCTCGAAGGACGCCCACAAGCGAGCACCGTTCGCATGAGATTCTTCAATATAGCTACGCGCACATCTGTACAAATACGCGAGAAAGTCAGAAAAGACATCAAGGACCGTCTTATCTTTTGGAAGCGGAGGTATTTTCTGAGTGACATTGGCAGTAGTTTCAGATGATGGTCTTAAATGAAGCTCGAACCTTCGAGCAAAAATGAGGAAAAAAGTGGAGGTCGAAATGAGAGGAACGATACCATTCAGCCTTTGTCCATCCCTCCTCTTCGACCATGTTTTCAAGGTCTTCTTCCAGCGCTTCAGCACCAACGGCACGGACATTTCCTTGTTGGTCGTAGTAGATAATTGTCGGTATCTTCGAGTCGCCACCAACCTGCTCTTGTGCAGGAAATCTTGGAATATGTGTCAATTTCAGAATGAAGGCATACAAACGCGTCTTGAATTTGCCTTGTTACGCCTTTGATCTCAGGAACATGGCCTGGATCAAGAATACTTTGACAGTATTAGGGGTCTTCGAAAGCTCTCAAACTGGTGAAAACGCTGACCTATACGATATACCACTAAATGTGGTGCCGACATCAAGGGCGAGGACGAGTTTTCTGAAGGTACCATTGTATGGAGAGCGCGTCGGCATGGTGGATATTTCAGAGCAAGCTCGCCTCCGAGAGTCCGGACTGGCGAGCCGAATGCAAGCGGAACGTGAAAAACCTGATCCGTGCGACAGCCGCATGATGCGAAGGCGGCAAAGACCTCTCAGTCAAAGTGCCCTAGCCGAAACAGACTTTATGTATGAATACAAGTGAGAGATCGACCATCTTCATTCTATCCTCAGAGTGCTTATAAGTGACTTGTACGTACTGCGAAATCGCGACTCTTGCCGGTGTGCTTCATATAATTCTAAATTTAGAACCTCGTCACGCAGTGACCAGTGACCTATAGAGTGACGCAGACACCATCAAGCAGGACGTCATCAAATAGTCGTTTTGTACTACCACTGCGCTTCCTATACTTCACCAATGCAGAGATTCTCGTCTTGGCTTGGTTTTTCGTCTACGCCACCGACAAACATGTCAAAGGGTTCTTTACGCGACGCGTCAAACGTTACGAGGAGTGTCAGGAAGAGCAGAAAAGTGGCAAATATTGATGAAGCTAGCATGAGCGACATAAACAGTGATCCATCGCAATCTGAGAGTGAAGATGCAATCTTGCAATATGGCAGTGTAGACCCGCCACTGAAATTAACGAGGACAGTCAATGTCGAACAGGAGAGCCCGCATCTTAAAGGCAGGCATACTCCTCAGGGTCCTTCTAACGCCAACAAATCGGAATTCGTTTTTCCAGCTGAGAAAGAGGGTGATAGTCTCCAGAGAGAGCTGAAAGAAATTGAGATGGAAAGGGATAGGGTACAGCAGGAACTCGATTATACGACACAAGAGAAGGAAAGGATAAGCAACGGTAACGTGTTTCAGAACTTCTTTCAGCTCAGCAAGAGGCTTACCGTCTTTGAAAGAGCTCAAAAAGGAAAGAGAGGCAAGAAGGAAGGCGTCGAAGGAGCTTCAAAGAGCAAAGAAAGAAATTGAAGATATGAAAGGCCGGACAAACAGCCTATGTCACGAACTTAATGCTACTCGTCGCCAAGCAAACGAGTACGCCGTATACTCCGGGCGTCAAAATCAGGAGCTCCAAGCCACCAGAGAACAGCTCCAACGGGCTGAAGTCGTCCATCAGCAAACTCGCGAACAGTTAGCGGAAAGGACAGCTGAGCTGAAGAGCGCACAGCTATTCATCGATGCAGCGGACTCTTTATCAGGCGCCGATGTCATCAGTATGACCGCAGCCCTCAATGCGGAGATACTCCAAAGTGCGGCTCTAATGGCGGACTCCTTGGATTTTACGGATAGGCGAGGAAAGGTACCAAATGAGGTGCTGTTGAAGGTACAAGAAAAGATTGGCCAAAACTTGACGCAGGCGTTGATAGATCAGAGGTTAGCAGATGGGAAAGATGTTGACCCCACTCTGGTACAGCTTGCGCTACAGGTTTGCCTCGTATGTTGTTCCAAAACGATCATTACTTCTTGGACCCTGGGAGGTAACGATGATCGCTTGTTGGCGATCTATTCGAGAATCTGGAATGATGGTAAGCTCCTGAATTATTATAATTGAGCCCAGTTCACTGACCTCGGATTTTTTGGCAGAAAAACAGCCTGTCGCAGGGAGATGGCGTTCGATGACACTAATGCATGCCACTGCGGTAAATATCAAGGGGCCAGACCTGGCTCTACAGATGATGATCCACGCGGTTATCGGCATCCTCACTGTCACGGGCACTAATTACCACCCTCTCGCCGACCAATTCCAGGAAAGGTTGTCGGCAATTAACACTCTATGCCTTCGCCTCCGTTCCTCTATTGGACAATATATTACTTCTATGGAAATCCATCCATTTACGATCGAACCTGGTCTTCCTTTCGACCCCAGTCAGATGGAGGACACGTATGCAGAGGAAAGGAAGGCGAATTCGACAGTACTGGTAGTGGGTGGGCACGTTGCTGGATCGACTGAGCTTGGCTTGATCAGTCAAGTCAAGGATATCAATGGGAAAGTTGATACAAAGGTCATACTGAAGCCAAAGGTGGTTCTGTGCTCAGCATTGACGAAGGATGGGTGAACCTGCTGTGACACAGCCCTTACTTCGCTGAACATGGGTGAACATGAATTGTCGGAGCACGTGTTCTCAATTGTATGACCAACTATACATGGTTTCTGGCAACTTTAGCGGGACCAAGCCCAACTCAAGCCTCGGGTTGGGTTGGGTTGTTGAGACCGACCGGTGCGAATCTGAACTGTTTTATCTTTTGGCAGCGGAGGTATCTTCTGACTGATACTGGCGTTAGCGCTTGAAGATGGTCGTAAATGGAGCTTGAACCTTTCGATAAGGGCGAGAAGCTAAGAAGACGTCCGGATATGATGAAGATATCGTGACGCTCTGTCACATATCCTGCAACATCCTTCAATACTTTACAAATCCTAGTTGATTGC
>JAGGAR010024019.1:21043-45811 GCA_017657315.1 Termitomyces sp. K1Ag
TCGGTCAAGGAACTCGCTAATATACTTACTCGATCAATCAGACAGCGCTTCCCGACACGAGTACCAGATCCTATGCTGTTTCGGGTTATTGTGAGTTTCGAAAATGAGCCCTTCAAGCATTTAACATCGACTGTTCCAACAGATCTTCCCATTGCCAATCGATCAAATCTGCGTGTTCTTACGGAAAGTCATGTATCCAAAATCGTTTGGTCTGCTGAGAAGACGGACAAGGGTCTTCTTAGCGCAACCGGCGTCGAGTATCTGGCTCTCCATGGCTCCGCTGACGGAAGCCCGAGAAAAATGTCTCTTGTAAGTCAGTCGTGAGCTTACGGTCAGCCCAATTCATTGATCAATTTCATACAGAACGCGAGCAATGTCATTCTCAGTGCCGGCGCTTTGAACACCCCGAAACTTCTCGAGCTCAGTGGTGTGGGAGATGCGGATGTTCTCGGACGGTAAGGAAGTCGGCTTGTCTTGTCCAATGTACTAATTTTATTTTAGTGTTGGCATCGACGTCCAAATCGATCTTCCAGGAGTGGGGGCCAACCTATGCAACCGCAAGTTTACGCCGCCTCCGAACTGAGATTCAATTAATGATTAATAAATCAGAACCCATGACTACAGCTTCTTACACATTGAAAAACGGAAGCGTTGATGGTTCGTTTTGTATCTTTCTCCAACTCATCCATCTTCTGATGTGCCTGACTCTTGCAGCTCTCAACTCGATTCGTTCGGCTATCCTCGATTTCCGACCGTTCAGCGCCTTGTTCAATGCATCGGACCTTGCACGCTCTCAACAAATACTCTCCGTGAAGCCTCCCTATATTTCGACGAGGCAATTTGACATTATGAAGATGATGATTGAAAAGACGGATGTTCCGCAGGCGGAGTTCGCATGGGTAGGTCGTTAAATATCGAGCTACATCGGAGTCAACGAGCCGTGCACAGAACGTCGCCACTGACCAAAACAACGTAATGTCGCTTGTTTTTGATAGGCTTGTCCTTCTCAAGCCTTTGTCTCGTGGTTTTGTAGTGAGTTTCTCAACTCAGTGCTTTTTTCTTTTGAAATTCCTGTTAGTAACGATCCACATTAGCATATCAACACTACGAACCCCTTGGAGCCCCCTGTGATCAATCCAAGATAGTTCGTGGTTTGTAGTCAAACACGCGGCTTCTACAGCTTACACATATTTCTCTAGCCTTAGTGCCACACATGACAAGGTTACATAAGCCTAACTCTGAAAATCCTTTCAACAAATGTTTCTTACTGGCTCTTGATTTAGTTTGCTTTAGCAAAAATTGTTCAGTATACCCGTACCTTGGTCAACACGGAACCTCTCAAGGCCCTCGTTGAAGGTGGATTCAGAGAAACAATCACCTGCCATTTCCAATGTAACCCATTCATATGTAGGACCACTTATACCTGGTCAGGATGTCCAAACGGACGAGGATTTCGTAAATTTCGTAAACGAGCAATCTGGATCGGAGTAATGATTTTACATCATCATCGTTCAAGCGCTGATTTGCAATTAGACATCACTTTGTCGGGACGGCAGCCATGGTACCCCGTTCTGAAGGAGGAGTGGTCGATTCTTCGTTGCTAGTGGTGAGCGCTTTCCTGTTTAAGGGATGATCGATGACGGTCTACCATTTCCTATAGTATGGTACCTCAAATGTTCGGGTCGTAGATATGTCCGTCATTTCCAATGTTCCTGGTATTCATACCGTCTCACGTATGTGGATGTGGTTCTTCGAAGAGCTAATCTGACCTCCGATGCCTCGAAGTTGCCTATTCGGTGGCTGAGCGAGCAGCGGAAATCATCAAGGCGCTTCAGTGATCATTTTTCTATCCAGGAATCTACTTTCCATTGTTCATTGAATGCGAGATTGAGCAAGATACTTCTGAATCCGTTGATTCTCTGGTTCTGGGATTTGATCGTCAAGGCCAATTAAACGGAATGTCTCTAAAACATGCTTATCACGACAGAACTATGTGCGGCCACAGTGATGAATTATATCCAAGATCAAGGATAAGATGCACACCGTTAGAGACAAAGCATCGCTGGCGTCTATGCGTCTACTAGATACTGGACCTTTCATTGGAGCCCGGACCTTAACGCGGGCGTAAAATTGTCTCATTTGCCCTGGAACAAAGCATAACAGGAGTCCTCAGAAATTTTGAGAGCCTCAGGAAAAGTGAGCTGCTCAACAGCATTTACTTGTGCTTGGTGCCCAGAGAGCGGCCCAGCACAATATTAATTCTTTTATTCGGCCCGTACGACGCGCGGAGTGTAAAGTACTTGCAGGGTGCAAGAGGCTGCAGCACATTTACTGTATTAATATTTTAATATTGATGTTTTTGGACATAGGAACACGACTGTAGGCGGCATTAGCTCCGAAGAAAAAAGTCCGCTATACATTTCCTTACAGTATTTAAAAATTCACTGGAGCCGATAAAAAGTCAGCCCTTAGTAATGCCTGTTGGACAAAGGCTGGCCACTCGTCAGGGGGAAGAAGGAATCGATATCTTCAGGGCAAGTCTTGTGTAACTCGTGCGGACATTCATCGATATTCATTCTCATTCTTAATATTCAATCCTCATTCATCTCGGTACTAGTAGATCCGCCGCTTGTCCGCCACATTCAATGACCTAACTTTCGCCATTGCTCGCAGCTCGAGTCGGAGCGATGTATACTACCCACCCTAGTTCCAGCCCTAGAAATAGCAAGCGAAAATTCCTGGAACTGAAGCACCCATCTTGCACCAGTCATGACTGTCAGGGGATCATCTCATAGCGTTCAGTACACAATACACAAACTTGTCAATCCAACTGGTAAGCTGAACTTTATACCGTGTATTTCCGTCGCTGAGAGACATCACTGTTGTATAGATGCAGATGTCGAGGCAATAACCAATACACTCGCCCAATGTTTTCACCAAGGTTCGATATTCGTGGGCCATCTCCATGCGCAGTGGTGTTGAGTCATGTTTCGGCCTTCAGGCAGATGTGTTCATATCATCACCGCCCATGACCCAAAGCTCTACGTGCCCTACTTTAAATCACAAGTTGTCGCTGCCGTCATTGATGGTGTGATTTACGTGGCTAAAGATCGTAACGGAGCCCTGATTGGTGTTGCTATCTGTTTCGGCCCTCAGGCTGGACAAGAAATGTTTGCAAGGTAGAATTAAGTATGTCGGCCCCACTCACCACGCCGCCTGATCATGTTTTCGTTCATTGGCAAGCCCTAGGCAAGTAAAGGAGGCAAGGAAACCTTTTGAACATCTGTTCAGTCCTCAGCTGAAGGCTTGGTGGGATGATGTGGTATGGCTGATCCATCGTTCAGGAATCCAAATGGTCTAACTCTCAGTGTAAGCTAACGATAGCAGATGATGCCTTCGAATTGAAATCATCTGGTCCAGGCACGAAACGCCGAGGATGGCACTTACAGGTGATCGGCATCGTTCCCCAGTTTCGACGACGGGGTATCGCCACGTCAATCATCAATGAGATACGACGGATTGTACGTGGCATTGGTTTTTTTTACAACCGTAACCGAATACTGATGTCTGTGTATCAGGCAACTGAAAAGCACCTGCCAGTGACTCTTGAGGTTGAGACCAAAACACTTGTGAGTGTGCAAGCTTGTATTGGTGGCTTCATCGTCTCATTATCACTGTCAGGTCAAAGTGTATTCTTCCCTTGGGTTTGAGCTGAAACACAAAGTTGACGTCTGTAGCGTGTGGGGTGATTTCTCAATGTATGGTTTAATGACGGAGACGTAAGGCTGCTGAACGAAGTGTGTTTGAGAACGCCAAGATACTATGTATAATGTTAAATTCACAAGAGTACTGGTATATGTGGCACCGAGTTGGATACACATATACCGGCTCAATGCCTATCAATGGCATTTGTCTGGGCATACCACTCTCTGTCAACTGTTCTCGAGCCGGAGCCGAGGCTGGAGCTGGAGGTTTTTCGTCCCTTCTGTCCGCGTTCTGGATTTGGGGAGATACTTCGCGCTTTTACTTTTGTTTCCATTCAGCAACAAATTTTCATTGAAATTCGACTGGCAGACGAGGTTAGAGACAAGAGAACGACAAATATCAGTGGGCTCCTCCTTTCGCTTTTCAATGATCTCTATAGTCCGTTGGCGATCCGCGGTAGTCTTCAAGCCTGTGATAGGCCAAAGAGTCAGTGCCTTTACGAGTGTCTTGGATAGTCTCGAATATCGGATACTGATGTGCAAAGCACAGAATGTTCCACCATTGCCTCATCGAAGGTTTAAGTAGCTCGAGTAGAATTCGTACACATCGCGCCAGCTTGTTTGTCGTTCGTTTAGAACCCTATTGCTTGCCTTATTGATGAAGGAGGGCTTCGTCTCCTTAATCACCTTTGCATGATCAAAGTCGATAAGACAACCCGCGTCGTTGATTGCAGATATAAGGACGTTGCCAATACTGAGATCATCTTGTAGGGTTCTCTTTTGAAAATAGAGGAATTCGAGAGCTACACGGCCACTTAGAGACAGGTGTGAATACTTCAAAGAAATCCGGGACACACCTTCTACAGTGTGTAGGCACACGAACAAGCTCTAAGAGGGTCGATAAGTAGGGCTCGAGCCAGGACACGAGCAATCACTGTCTTCCACTTGGATTGAAAGAGAAGGCGGCTACTGTCAGACTCTACGGATATGTGACCCTGTTGCGTTTGTGAGCTATTGAGATATCATAATTCTTGTTGTTCTGTAGTCCCGGGCTTTCGGACAGAAGAACGAAGATTTGAATATTCGAGATCACCGACAATGAACTCGCTCGTACTGACGATCTCTCCGTCAACGATAACATCCTCGAAGAAATAAACACGGCCTATATGAGGATCTTTCACCTCATCAACAGGCGGGTACAGATTCCCTTCAGGGTCCAAGCTAATTGGTCACCAAGACGAAGATCTGTGGGAATTATGAATAACAGGCTGCAGAACCTATAGTTAGGTTACCCACCGTATATGAAGCTTGCTCGTCTAGATCATGAAGTTTAAGCGCAGCTCAGCCAACTGTAGCGCGGCCTTCGACCTAATCCAGCTTGTAGGTATTGAGTACCTTGGTGGTGAGAAAGAGTTCTCGTGTCTCGTTACCCTCAGAACCTCGGGACGGCATCTCTATGACCCATTGTCGTGCGTAGGCATCTTCGCAAGGCATTAAGGCTGAAGTACTAGATGAATGAAGGGATCGATAAACACAGTCGCGATTTGTTCTCCATACAGTCATAGTGGTATTCCAGCCGAGTCTTTCGGGAGAAAGAGATGAGCATCCAAGATAACTTGAATAAACCTTTCGGGTTCCTCAAGTGATTGCGTGAATCGCGTGAAGGAGCAAGATCTAGAGATACATACCTCGTGAAAATTGAAAGACTTCTGCGTCCCCAATACACCAGAACGATCGGCAACCCACACTGCAAGCTGCGTACCAAAAATCAGGAGCCTAGGAACAAACCAACGGTCAAGCTGCACTTGAAGTATTCGTTCAAGTTGAAGATACCATCAACCGAGTTAAGATGTCTTCGTCTTCATATATCGCTTCGAATACAACATTCAACTTGAGTCACCATACTGTGGTCGCCTTAAGCAATGTCTGTTAGAGTTTCAGCCTCAACAATTACAAGGAGCTCAATCGACGGAAGCTTACTGCTGGGTCGTATTGGGGCTCCCCTAATGTTGTTTCCCATTTTTCAGCCTCGGCTTCCGTTCCCAGAAGAAGAAGATCAGGGCGAATTACGTTCGCATCGATATCCGTATCGGGAGATTCTGAAGTAATTTTAAAGCGCTTGTTGAACATCTAACCACTGATCATTGCAGCGATCATAGTACTTCCACCGTTTCTCATGAGGCATTGTAGACGACACCGACGTCAGTAGATGGGACATCGAAGTAGTAATCGACAGACGAGGTAGTGCCTGCCACGTCGCAGTAAGAACCGAGTTCTTGTCCGTATATTTCAAGGGGGTTGGGCGACAAGACCTGATCTTCTCAGTGTCCTTGGATTGCGGTCGCTGGCTTTCAAAAGGACACTGTATTTAAAGCTAATTCGGGAGTACAATGGACTTCAAAGAGAGTTCAACTTGAGGATTGAAAGTTATGCAGAGATACACGCACAGAATAAGTATTGAAATAAAAAATGATTTGGCTCTTAGCCTTTTGGAGAGAGGTGCCATCGACTGATAATATCAAGATCCCTACTCCATTGATCATTTGTCTAGTAGCGAAACACACTATTCTGAATAGCTTACCTTACAAATACGGGTGAGTCGAGCCTGTGGAGTGAGATTTGCCAAAAGCTCCGAAATGATCTAGGTGCAGACAGGCGTGACGTGGCAACGGGGTTTGAAGCTTTTTGTGGTTTACTGAAGAAACGAGAATACCTTTATCTATTCTGTGAAACTTCAAATACGTAGAAGATTACAATAGGTCAGAGTCAAAGATGTGGCGCGTCAATATGTGCAAGCATCAAGTATGACGGTTCTAAAAATAAGGTCTTCGGCAAGACCGGCAGCTGTCAACTCCGCCGATGCCCTCAGGCTGATGTGGCAAACCTTCGAATGATGAAATCTGCACCCTGTCCACGACACATACATCGACGTTGTTGCCATGTGTTTGCCAGCTTCATATATATAATGATAACGATAGTGTTTCCGCTTTTTCTTCGTTTTCCGACGCTCTGAAACGGCCCCCGCAGAGGTACTTCCGGAGCGATCACTAGGGACTTGGAGCCCTAGTATCCTGATGCGGCGTCGGTTTTTACAGCTTCATGTGAGTTTAAAAATTTGTTGCTCAGTCGTCGCCGTCGAGACGAGTCCAAGGGTGAGCCCACCACTTTGCAATTGAGACAACGTTTCTTTCGTCCTTTTAGTGTTTGAATAATCATGGTTGCGATATCCAAAAGCAATCCAAGAGTTAAACTGCGCGATGAGGACTCTTCAAGCCTTTGACACAAAATTGTAAGTCAAATCTATTTTATATACGTGTATGTCGGGACTCGGCAAATTGAGACGCAATTTCGTCGTTCGACGCTTTCTCGTGGTCTGAGGTGAACACAATTGTTCTTAGCGGACCGTAGCGTGGCCTGTTCCACGTCCACACTGGTCAATGTTTGTGAGTCTTCTTTCTCATAAAACCCGTGTCATTGTCAAACGATCCTCCACGTTACTGCCGAAGCGTGCCCATTATTGCCGACCGTCGACGAAAAAAAAAAGTGTGATGCGCACATGGTCCGTGCGCAGCAGCATAGACCATATAAACCCGGCCTCGACGTTATTACACCTCATACTTACCTTGATGGCACAAGCCCCTTCATGTACCCGGGTTTGTGGGCCGTGGAGACTCTCCATAGCACGGCGACCCTGTCCATACAGGGAGTGGCTGCGGCTTGTATGGGCTTCGGCTCATGCACCGTCCCAATATTTTCCTGTCCTGCTCCGGCCACTCTGGCTGGGCAGGCGCTTTTTTTTTTCGCTTTCTCATCGTCCTAACCCTAACCCTATGTATATTATTACGATCTGAATTTAATGATTAAATCAAGTCACTGATCACGATCTCCTGTTGTTTTTTTTTACTGTGGTATGCATGGTATGCATGACTCGCTCACGAAGAAGCCTTCATTTTTACTGATTTTGACCCCCTAGGCTTTCATGTGACATCGCATTTCTCCTTGGATCTTCGAAGCTTCGCTGGTGAACCAGATGGAACGAATACTATGAAGTGAAATTCTGTGACCTATGCTATTCGTATATCCTCTGACGGAAATCTCAGGTATCGAAATACGTCGAGTTGCAAGTACACATATTACCAAACCAACCTCATATTTGAGTAGTACTTAGTACTAGAAATATGGTATGATCATAAATACAGTCTTTGCGCAAACCCTGACATTCTAATCCTTACAGCCGCACCGGCCGCCAAAGATCCCGCCGAACCTTACAGCTGCACCAGCTACCTTCTTCAGCAACAAACATCGTACCCAACTTCTCGTTTTTGAAAGGTCATTAGAACGTGTCGCTTGTGGTTCTAAGATTTTTCTAAGATTAGCGTCGTTAGAATCCACGAACTTTGCTATTTCGATTTTTCCGACCCGCTTTCGGCATAACTCCGGCTTTTGAGCACCATCTGACAATTTGTGCACGACGCGTCGCCAACTGCTACTCTACTCAATGACGTCCGTTGATCCACCGAATTTCATCCAAACGCGGACACATGACAATGATCACTGTTCCCGCCATCGTTCTTTTAAAGAATAACCAAATGCGACTCCAGGGCATATATCCTCAACGATGAGACTCTCTTTCCAATTTGTTGCCCTTGCGGCTCTTCTTACCTCCACTGCTCTTGCTCAATCACCTGTTTGGGGCCAATGTAAATTCATCTTCAGGCCCAACGTGAAGCTTACTGAACCCGATACTAGGTGGAGGCATTAACTGGACAGGTGAGACTACCTGTGTTGCAGGGTAAGTATATGTTTCTGAGATCACACTTGGCCATTTCTAATCCTCATGTGAAGATCTGTCTGTACATACCAGAACGATTGTCAGCGGCAAAGCCTCATTCATATTTTGATGGTGAAACTGAAGGCATTTTGACAGGGTATTACCAGTGTCTCCCTGGAGCGGCTACCGCAACTACTTCCGCAACAACTAGCAAGTCATCTACTGCCTCAACTAGAACCTCTACCTCCAGCACCTCCTCTCCCACCTCCACCCTCAAGCCAAACTATTGGTTTAGCTTGTGAGCTTTCTACGCCTTTCACTGGTCGCTTTCTCATTCTTGCGAACACCAGCGGCGACTCCTACACACAAACCGGTTTTGACCCCACCCTCACACTTCCCGCCGTCGGCAACCCCCTGGGCAACCCGACCTACCCCGGCTATACCGCAACTGGCGGCGAGAACTGGGTCGACTACGTGACCACGAAATTCAACAACTCGCTTCTTTTCACCTACAACTATGCCTACGGAGGCGCCACCATTGACGCCACCCTCGTTGCGCCTTATACTCCAACCGTCCTGTCTTTGACGGACCAGGTCACCCAATTCTTGAGCAGTGCGGGCACCAAGCCTGCAGCCACTCCCTGGACCAGCGCCAACTCGCTGTTCTCGATCTGGATCGGTATCAATGACATCGGTAATAGCTATTACTTGGGAGGTGATCGTGATGCGTATGTTATGGTCGAATTCTTATCTCGCGGCCAAGTCGTTAAATCTTTGTACAGGTTTTCCGATACACTCTTGACTGCCGAGTTTGCATTGGTTCAGAAGCTCGTATGTCGTCATCGTGTCATCATTCATGTTTTGACACTTTTTCCTCTTGATAGTAGTATGCCCTGAAATAACGTGCATCATGTCCTTTCTAATCAGGCCTTTACAGCAATGTCGGAGCTAGGAACTTCCTCTTCGTCAACGTTCCCCCTATCGATCGCTCCCCAATGGTAGTTTTCCTTTCCCCTTCTGATATATTGCTCTGCTCAGGATACTCTACCAGATGACCGCGCAAGGTACCTCCGCCACCTCACTCGAAGCGAGCGTCATTGCTGGGTTCAACGCGAAATTGTTGCAATATGCCGCTGATTTCAAAGCGAACAACACTGGGGTATGTCCCTGAATTTTCTCGTTGAGTTTCGAGCTCAAACGGTATTTTAACAGGTAACAACCTACTTCTGGGACTCCAATGCTCAGTTCTCAACCATCCTTGACGACCCGTCTGCTTATGGCTTCATTGATAACTCGACCATCGGCTCGAGCTCGAACGATTTCTGGGGGTGAGCTTCCTTCCTGTATATTCGGTCAACTTTCTTTTGAACATATTGTCTCGTCTTTCTACAGTAACAACTACCATCCCAGTAGTATGTCCTTTCTTATGCTTTCCTTTAGCAAAAGCTGACTACACGCCCTTTTCAGGCTACGCTCACTACTACTTCGGACAGGAGGTCGGTCAGGTAGTCCTTAAAAACACTATCTGGTGAACGACTCTAGTTGTGTACATGTACCTTTTGTAAAAGTCCATATGACCATCTTGAACCTCATCTGGTCGAAGGACAGCTGTTGTCACGCGCCGATGGAACTTTCACGATGCGTTTCAGTTCGCCGCCGGTGACACTGAAGAGAATTCGAAAAAGAACATTGTATCGTCGCCACCGTATCGGTTCTTACGGCTAGAAGCAAGAGAACGTGGTACCGATTTGATCACTTCGGCAGCGTCGTGACATGCCTGAGAGTCTGTTCAACTTGCATAAATTCAAACTGAGACGCTCTAAGGTTAAACATTTGATACGAAATTAATTTAATTAGAGAACTGAGCTAGTAATATTACAGATTCTTGAGATTGTCGAAGACTGGCATAGGATAAATACAGAAAGTGATGCGAAACAAAACATGGATAGCATGAAACATAGCAATTGAAAAATCACACAAAAATAAACCTAAGTTGACAAGAAAATTCCTGATATAGAAGGGAAACAGTTTAGAACATGAGCTCCAACAAGAACGAGACCATAAATGATGAAAGGGGAGATTACTCGTCGCCATCCCAATCAGATCCCGAGTCGTCTGAATAATCCGACATCGCGATGCATTTGTCAATCTTGAAGAGCTCAGCCGCACCCGTAACACTATTTGGTGAAGACGAAGCTTCGGAGGCCGTATCACGAGCATGAATGACAGGCTTTTTCTTGCGCATTCCACGACGATTGATAGTCGGATACTGGCATTCAAGCCCGCGACGAGCGCACTGACTGATGAATGGATGATTGAGTAATCACACAAGAAAAAGGTCACGGTACACTTACTTGCAGGTGGGATCATTACTCCCCTTTGGTGGCGGTCCACATGCGATCTTTCGGCCCCTACAAAACAGGCAAGCCATGATCGGCTTGCCATTTTTGTCTCTCAACATCTTCGGCCGCTTGTTCGGTAGTGATGTGCTCCTCGAACCCTCGCGGGAAGGCGAGTGGGAACGGGACCGGGGCCGAGGACGGGGAGGGGACGAGTACGGATGAGGACGTTGACGAGACACATGACGATGAGTATGGTGGTGGCGACGGATCGATATGTGGTCTGCGTCAATATGTGGCTCAATAGGTAATAATGGTAGTGCGGGAATTGCGACCGAGACCGATGGTTTCTTGCCAAGGTTGACGGCCGAATGAAGGTACTCGGCGGTGGCGATGGCATCTGCTTCCCAGTCGCCAGTGTACCGTGGTTGAACGACGGGCGCGTTCGAACGGACAACGGTGGGTTTGGAAGGAGATCGAGAAGATGACGGTGAGGAGGGCGGGGTATCGAGAGTAGAGCGGGACGAAGTCGAGGATGTGGACGGGTATGGATTTTTTGAATGTCGGGAAGCAGGGGGCGAGTGAACGTGCAGTTTCCGCGTGTGCTTACCCGATCGTCGTGCTGGCGCCAGGAGGTGGAGGGTATGTAAAATATGGTCATCCTCAGGCGGCGCTGACGACGGCGCTAGCGCCTCACTGGTAGCCTGTTAAAAATCAGTGACCGTAAAACCAATGACAGATGTCTACACACCGGAAAAGCCTCTTGGCCGACACGAAGATGCTCCTCGTTGCTGAAGAGTGTGCGGTCAGCGGTAAGAACACTGTCTGGGCTGTTGTGAGCAACGTGGCTAGTAGCGTTGTCGCTATAATCGTAATGGACAGCGGGCATGGGGGGCGTCAGGGCCTTGGGTACTGCCGGTGCCTTAGATGCTTTACGAGGGGGCGAGGGAGGAAGGTTGAGAGCATCGGCCAGTGTATAGGTCGTGAAAGCAACAGGAGCAGGCGCAGCGATAGAATCTGAAGCGCACGGCGCCAACGACAGATCAGGAGTAAGATCGATTGAGTCCTGATACTGAGCTACTTGAGACTCTGCCCATGGCGCAAAAGGGAAGTGCTCGGCGATCCAACGATTAATCGCAGCCTGACGAGCCTCGGGAAAGGTGGCGTAGAAGTCTTCGTCTTCCTCGAATTTGGTTTTTTCGAACGACGAGCTTGGGAGACTAGCGATATGAGCTCGAAGCTAGTGGATGGTAAATCATAAAAAATCTAGAAGCTAGGAAAACATACCCTCTGACGTTCGAATTCCCAGCAAAGTTCGGCTTCGTGACGAGACATCGGGTAGGAATGGCGCGGCTGCATGGGAGGAGCAGAAGAAGCGGCCGTCGTATAGGTTGGATACACAGACTTAGTGTACATCGTGTTATTTTTTTCTGCGATGGTGAGATATGAATCCGCGAGAAGTTGGACGTTTTCACTTCATGAGCTTTTGTACGCTCAGGGCGTGCGATTTGAGCGAGCTGTCAAAGTAAAAAAAAAAAAGAGGTTAGACCCTTGGACCCTGACACAGAGCAGGGACGGAGAGCTGAGACAAACAAACTAATTGGCAACGTACCTACGAAGTCTCCGTTTTCCCTTTTGGTGCGTTGTGTGCTGGCTTCGACTCGATGTGGTTCGTTGCTCCATTCATCCGAGCCGTCTTATGCGAAGTGAGCCAGCCAGGTGTATCTTATAAAGATTTCATTTGGATTGTACCATCGTTGACGGACTGTGTCTTGCGAGATCTTGTGCTTCAAACAATTGAGCTCTCAATTTCCTTGATTTTTTGTTGGAGTATTCGAGGCGATGCAATTCGGGTTTATTTGTCGATGGGTTGGACTGGATTAAGGTACTTCGCTGTACTTCGGAACAAGGATTTTTCCTTCGCTTTTGCCAAATAATTGGCGAGATTGATTCCACCCGATAAGGGACTCCCTGGCTTCGACTTCTTGCTCTTGTGACAACGTGAGTAGTGAAGGGTGCTGAAGGAACTTAGTCGTCGTGAGATTCCTTACATTCAATGAGACTTGTTGTCCAAGCCCTGGACTTAGTCATGAAGGACACCAGACTCACTGAACTCTAACCCACGTTAGCTTCGTCTGCGCTGAGGCTGAGCACTCAGTTGCCATATAATCATTGAAGTGGACCCACAATCACAGGGAAAATATTTCTTCCAGTTCGTAGCTATAGGCTTAGACATTTCGGGAAAGTAGCCTCCTCATGATAAGATTCTTGATCACGCGGCTTGAGGCAATTCGTCAATTTTTAAAAAACTCCAGAGCGAGTAACTTCGTGTTGACCTCTTCAAGCTTCAAATGGATGGGCGAAAAATTGGGGAAGGCTTGAAAAACTGGCAAACGTGTAACTTTGGCTTTTCCGAAGTGTTGCCGATAGTGCATGTTAATCTGGGATTGAAATTCAAATAGCAATTTAAACAATTCGTTGATGTTGACCCTTGCACGCATCTGGTGAAGTTCGTAGTGGCGCAGGATCGAGCACCTACAACCTCGCCTGCGCGATAAGGAAAGGGTCACTGACACAGTGCACATGGTCACAAAGCTTAGGAGTTGGGCCATCCTGGACAGTGGTGCTCGAGCTTGCAATCTGTAATCAGTGCCAAGGGATGTTATTAGCCATAGATACACGCAGGTAGAATTTGGAAAGCTTTCTTTCGTCACGGTCTCGGCATGGTAGTAATCAAGATTTCGCTGTGTGATAGCTATCATCTCCGCGAAACTTGAATGGTTGACATATGGATCTCACAGCTGGCTTACGGTTCCATGCTTATGACGGCGAAGTGCACCGTCGTTGTAGGCCTGTGTAGAATCTGCCTGTGGTAATGTTCATTAGGAACTGATTGTGAAGATTTATGTATGACGACGACGCTGCCTGACGATCTTGCTCGAGCCTCATGTGACGTAGGGCAATGTGGCATTATGGCATGGGAATTTGAACTGACCTATCGCCCAATGGAGAAGAGAAAGTGAGAAAAGATATCCGCGAGCAGTCCAGATCTCCACACACACACGGTCCACGCTTGGGGCACAAAAGAAGACAAATTAAATAAAGAGTTACGACTGATACGAGTAATGGGAGAAAAATGTACCTTTGTGACTTTTTATCTATCGTTGAAAGCGGAAGGCGTGACGATAGAGCCTGCCTGATTGAAGGGCTGATTGGCTTCTGCCAGTGCACGAAGAGATTTCAATGCACTGTCGTAGATAGAGGGAACATCAGAACTCATGATGTGCACGACGAGTGGGGAAAGAAGGGGAAAGTGGCGGCGGCGTACTACTTCTGGAAGACGCGGGACTTATAGAGTGGTCACCACCCTCAAATACAGACGAACTAAGTTAGGCGAAGCAAGTCAGCGTTGGCTAGCCAATGAGAAAAAACGTATACTACTGTCCAGGGAGTCGGAGCTTGTGAGGAACCTTAGGGAATCTTGCAATAATTGAGGTGATGATTGCAAAGGGTCGTTGTGTGCAGGTGCCTCGTTGTGTGCAGGTGGGTGCCTTGATGCGCGTGCGCTGTAGAGATATTCGAAATTCCTGTGTTTGTATCCCCCATGTCGATTTTTGACCCAGCCGAGGCGCTGTGAGAGATAACAATTGTTTGAACCATGTGTTGTCATTATGGAAGACTCCCGATACGGAGAAGGGAAAGTTGCACTCGTTTGACATCTTGGGCGGGAATATGTATGCTATATCCAGGTTTTCGAAAGGAGAAAAACTTGGAGCTTGGTCGGCGGCCGACCAGTGAGTAAGCAAGGAGTAAACTCAGCGGCAAGTGAATGCTGTGACGGTCGTACCTCACACATGATTCAAACGTGAAAGCACTGAGAAAGTTCATATGTACTGTGGACAAAAAGGCGGTTGGACATGCTCGCAGGATGGACGAGCTCCTTCACCACTGCCTTCGCGAGCTTTCCTTCGACGGCGATGTCCTCCGTATTTCGGTTAGGATTCTCGCTGGGACAGGTAAGAACCGAGGATCCTGTGTGCATTGTTTCCTTGAGATGATCTGTTGTGATTCTTGCATGCCAATCGACAGAAAAGTTTACACGATGAACTTTATTGTTCAGTCTTCAGAGAGCCTGAGCGTTGGTCACTCGTGCCAAAGTTAACGTTATGGACAGATGGTCGCCCCAGTGACCGCCGAGTAGCAAGAAGTTCAATACTAAAAGCTCTGACAGGATGATTTTTCTTTCTGAGTCGCCAGTTTGTTGGTGTTCGATGGTCTGGTGTACTGGTAGTCCTCGCAGTTCCGCGGATCTCGTGTCTTCAGGCAGACCGTTGAGGTTGAGGATGGCGTGAGATGAGCAGTCCCAAGGGCATCAGTACCAAGCGATAAGATATGTAGTAGAAAAAGTTATGATAGAATTACAAGCTCAAGTTGTAACAAACTCATGGTTATTAGAAAGTCCCCAAAATAGGAACATCGTTTGAAATGATCGCTGAGTCAGCAGAGATCATCATTTCCTCCTCAAACGAGTGACTTCTGTTCAACTGCGTTCACGCCTTATACTTATTATATTACTTGCTCTTGCTCTCTAGGAAGGTACACAATCTTTTTACTCAATCTTGGAGTTCACTAATCAGAAGCTCCCAGAGAGACAATATGGGGATCTTGGGGCCCCCGAATCTCCATTCTCTGCCTTACGATCTGTTGCTGAATGTCGCCTCACGACTCGACCTGCTCGATATACACAATCTTCATTTGGTGAGCAACATTTTTGACTGTTCTTGGGAAACGAGGAACATGCGTAATATCGCTCGCGTTACATTGTTGCGAGTGCGGGTCTGAGGACAGTGCGTGTGCGTGTGCGTTGCAGTTCTGCAAGGACGAGTGAAACATTCCAAGTGACACAACGTCTGGAGCTCGCTCTACGAGTGTCGATTGCTCGGCTTCGCGTGGCAGGTTCACAGCGCCGAGAACTTGAGATAGTGGAGCGCTGTGGTCGGAGAGGGCAACAATCCCTGTCTTTGATTGATTGTTGAACCGTCGCCTCAAGCTGCAGCCGACGAGTTCCGACGCCTTTCTTCTCTCGTATTCACGCGTCCTACCGCTAAAACACCTCACCCTAGACATGTAGAGCCCTTTACGGTTTTTCGATCTCACGCCCAGTCTATCGCCAAATCGCCAACGATCTCCTCCGCAGAAGTCGAGCGTTGCCCTTAAAAGGCTTCCAGCGAATAACGGATCTCTCGACCCAACAACTCATACGCGCCGTGAACAAGGCCACGCGATACGAGTATGCGTGGCAGCATCGGGGGCCCCGGCCAATTGGCGTTGGTCCATACAAGGACATCAACGAACATTCGAATTACATGGACGTTGTGAAAGGTATCGTCCCACATTTGAAACAATGGTTTAAAGTCGTTAGCGCACCGCCGGGAGAAGAGGTTGACTGGTTGTCTCCAATTACGTCAAGCTATACATTATGCGCGACGAAGACTGGGAAGGTTGTCTGCTGGGACGTGCAGACGGACAGGTGCCTTGCTGAATGGAGCCCAGGAGAACGGTGGGAGCTTTGGAAGTGCCGAGTTGAGTTTGAGGAAAAGACCGTGTATTTTACTATGGCGAAGGTCATTGTATCTAGGTGAGATTCTAGGTCCTTGTACGTTGGTTCCCTGTCTTGACGTCTCGACAGAAATGATGATACACGACTCATGGAATTCGTTCTCATGCGGCTGAAATTCTTTGATGGGAATACTGGGGAGAGTGCGGATACTCCCCCGATATTCGAACATGTAACCGGGTTCAAGACGAGGGGCGTCGTCATGAATGTATTCCTCCTCGACCCCATAGCAAGGTTGTTGTCGGCTTTCATATACGCCAATGGTACCAATACCATTTGTTTGTACGCGCTCCTTGACTGGGATAAGCCTGAGTATATTTTTATCGACACCGGAATTGAATGCGTGAGTGGACCATAAACAGAACACAATCTATTCTAATCTTGTGTCTATATCAGGTCCCATCATCAAACTGGTCATGTATTCTATACGAACGCAACATCGTTATCCATTGCGAAGAAAGTCACGGAGCATTTCAGTATTTTTATCCCTTGCATCTTCTGGAGGTCTTTACGAAGACACTGGATTCTAAATCCGACATACCAAGAATATCTTATCGCGTCTCGCCGGCGGTGACACTTCACAGGAAATTCGTCTTTCCAAAGCTCAAAAACACTCCGCACATCGAACCTATCGACCCTATCCCTGCACCAGCTACAAACGGAACACACGGGGCTGGCGCGACGAACGGCGCCGTCGCACCTGCCCTCTCATTATCTTCGTCGAGTGCGACACCCCCTCTATCACCATCGACCTCAAACGGCACTGAAGCGCCAACTTCTTCGAGTCCGCCGCCCACCCCATCCCTATCTGCCGGCCCCTCCTTACCTTTACCGCCACCCAACCCGAACCCTTACCCCTTCCCGCCCTGGTGCCCCGACAGCGCGCACTTCGTCCGACAATGGTGGCCCAGTCTCCCTGGTATCCCTCGCGTAAGCTGTACAGTCGTACTTCTCGCCGCGCATGACCCCGAAACACACCGCACGCGCTTCATGCTCGCGCAGCACTACTTTCGTGTCCCGCTGACTCAGGGCGAGTGGGACCCCAACGTCGTGTCGGAGCTTACACACAAGCTCGTGGGGCCCGCGCATCCGTTACGACCGCCAGGTGAGCGAGAGGGCGTGCAGGTGGGTGCGAAGGGCCGAGGGAAGGGGAAGGGGAAGAGTCCCGCGAGCCCGTGGGGACGGGAGGACGAGGAAGAGCAGGAAGTGGACGATGCGGCGCTGATGCATCTTTGGTACATTGACACGCCATTCGAGGTTGTTTGCGTCGCGGAGGCGGCAGAGGAGCCGGAGGACGAGGACGGCGAGACGGATCGTCCGCGTCCGCTTGTTGCGGTCGATTTTGGGCATGCGGCGTGGATTGAGTTTGTGGATAATGAGGACGACCCTACGCGACCGCGCTCGGAGGATTCGGATGCGAAGTGGTTGAGGTTTGTTACGTTCCCGCCGTTTGATGAGAGTCTGGGGAGGGTTAGTGAAGACGAGAGACTATGGTCGAAGACTGGGGGTGTGGTTAGGACTTTGGAAACACCGCCGGATTTGGACTTGGATATGGTTGAGACCATCAATATCGACCAGAGTCAGGGCGCGGTGATTTTGAGTGTTAGGGATGGGTCGATCTTTATATTATGTTATGAGTAACTTGCTTTCCTGGGTTTCTTTTAGATGTATGTTGGACTTGTATGTAAACTAGTACCATTGGAGAACACTGGGATATTTTACATCACAAAGACGCTTTGGCTATTTCAAAGCAACCTTGGAACAAGACAGATCATATCAATACTACTTATACCATACATAACAGACATTTCTGTGAGATCAATCAATCAATCAAAGTGACACAAAGTCAAAAACCATTTTGATGAAACAATTACCTCGGGCTTGTCAGGAGCCACTTTTGGATGCCTTCCCAGAATCCGTCTCCCAAGGTCCGAGCGACCGTGACTTCGCCATTGACCTGCTCTGATACCTCCTTCGGTGTGCTCGTTTGTTCACGAGTCTCCTGCAACCTCGGCTGCTTCTTTGTCGTTAACTGGCAGCATCCGACTTCCTTCCATACTGAGAGTCAAAGGAACTCCCATGATGCATGAACTTTCTATCGAACTCACCTGAGTCCATGGCTCTATCTCGGCGCATCTTTCGCAGGCCACTTATTCGCTTCAAGTTGTCCTTCTATCACCTCCATATACCCATCTATCGTCTCCCATATCCACTTTCCATCTATGTCCAACGCAGCTCATCATCATGTCTCCAACTGTCCATTGTCGGGCTGCAGAACTTCCCAAGACAGCGAGCGCATCATGATATTGAGAAATACACAAAGACTAATCTTTCGGCGGTCGACATGCCGAAGATGTAGCCAAGAGCATGGGACCTGCTTTCCCCGCACGTTAGACATGAGAACGTCTGGATCCCGTTCTATAAGTTTAAAACATCTTCCAGGCCAGAACTGATGGACTGCGCACGCTCAAACTTATAAGCTATTCTCCTTTTTTGCCAGTGACCGAACTCCCGAGCAATTTAAGATGGTGAGTCTACCCTTGGGATTCACCCAAGTCGCGAGCTGCGAAAACGCTCATGAGGCAAGTCCAACAGAGCCCTGATGTGATACAAGAGAGCCTTGTTAGGCCCACGAGGGTGCGTGCAGGACCCCCCGGAAGGGCTCGGTGCCTCGACTCAGTCGTGTATGTCATGCTCATGTACATCGGAACAGCACGAGGGCGTACCGTTCAGGTTGGATATTACCATCGTCGGTGCAGGGATCGGAGGGCTGGCTGCTGCGTATTGCCTTGGGCGCGCAGGGCACAAAGTCACTGTCCTTGAGAGCGCGGGATTTTTGCAGGAAGTCGGCGCGGGGATCCAGTGTAGCCCCAACGTTACTCGTCTTTTGATCCGTTGGGGCCTGGGAGAAAAACTTAAGAAGATCGCTGTCGTTCCGCAGTCACTCTCTATTCGAAGATGTTTGTTGATTTTTATCCTTGTATCTAAGTCTGACTGACTATATGCGTCTTTCTTTTTTTGCAGATTGGGATGGTGAACGCGTAGGATGGAATAAATGGGGTGACGATTTGGAACGCGAGCACGGAGCGCCGTACTACCATGTCCACGTGGGTCACCATCAGAACCTCTCTTCTTCTAATATCCAATTTTAACTGGATTCCAATGAAAGCGAGCAGATCTACACAGGCTATTACAAGAGTTGGCCGCTCCGTACATGACACTGCGCCTGAAAAGCAGAGTCCTAACCGTAGAACCGAGCAGCCCATTCATCGTATTAGAATCTGGGGAGATTATCAAGACGGATTTGGTGATTGGCGCCGATGGCGTGAGGAGCATCGTGCGGGACATCGTGGTGGGCCAAAAGGATAGGCCGGTCAATACGGGGGATTCGGCGTACAGGGCTACGGTTCCTACTGCGGAGATGGTGAAGGATCCTGAGCTGAGAGCGTTTGTTGAGGATACGGAAACAAATTTGTGGATGGGACCTGGGAGACATATTGTTGGGTACTGCATTGTAAGTCTGCGTCCGTTTTAGTGTATCGGTTGCTTATGGACTCCGTCGTTAGCGCGCGAAGAAGGAATATAATTTAGTGATGATACACCCAAGTAATGGAGAGGGAGAGGTTCCTGTACCGACCGACTGTGAACAGATGAGGGCAGATTATGCTGATTTTGAGCCTCGGTAAGGGCTTTGAGTGTGTTCGAGTGAGGAGGTAACTGAACTGCGTCTAGCGTCCGGAAGTTATTGAATCTCGTACCTTTGACGATGAGCTGGGCCTTATTTGATCGTGATCCACTAGATTCATGGGTTCATCCCAGCAACAAGATTTGTTTGCTCGGGGATGCATGTCACCCAATGCTCGTGCGTCTCTTCTCAAACTCGTTGCATATGAAAACTCAACTCGTGACTTACAGCCCTACCGCGCCCAAGGCGCAGCAATGGCGGTGAGCCCCATCTACCTACCTCCCTGACCCATAACTTAATCCGAAAACCCCACTACTTACTGTATAGATCGAAGACGCAGCAGTACTTGGCAACCTCTTCACGCGCCTCACATCCAGGACCCAAATCCCCACTCTCCTGCGCGCATACCAAAAGCTCCGCCACCCACGCGCATCCCTCACCCAGCTCGCGTCGCGCATGAACCAGGACGTGTTCCATTTGCCGGATGGGCCGGCTCAGGAGGAGAGGGATCGGGAGATGAGGGGTGCGATGGAGGGGGAGTTGGTGAGGGTGCAGGGGAGGGAGCTGGAGGGTAGGGGAGGGGAGGGGAAGGGGAATAAGAATGGGTGGGCGGATAGGGAGAAAGTGAGGGCGGCGTTTGGGTATGATCCGGATGTGGAGGTGGAGAAGTGGAGGCGGAGTGAGGAGGCGAGGGTGCACGTGGGAGAGGTTATGGCTAAGTTATAATTATAAAGTGGTTTACCTTGCTTTGGGTTGATACGTGTCGTTAGTCCTAGATGGACAACATCAATTGTACCTCCATTCTCTGCGCTGTTTTCGTCGAGATCAAGCTTATCTGCGCCAGTAACACACGTGACCTGGTCCGTGCACCCTACCCATCCTATATAACCCCCCTCTTCGCGTCTTTGCACCTCATACTTACCTTGATGGCACAAGCCCCTTCATGTACCCGGGTTTGTGGGCCGTGGAGACTCTCCATAGCACGGCGACCCTGTCCATACAGGGAGTGGCTGCGGCTTGTATGGGCTTCGGCTCATGCACCGTCCCAATATTTTCCTGTCCTGCTCCGGCCACTCTGGCTGGGCAGGCGCTTTTTTTTCGCTTTTTCACGGTCCTAACCCTAACCCTATGTATATTATTACAATCTGAATTTAGTGGCGTGACAATTTGACGTTGTCAATGTCACGTCGCATCACGGCCTCCTCGTTCACCTTGTCACGGTGTATGTCCCCCAGGCTATGTAGCGCTGTCGTGCTTGTTGCCGAATTATGCTGGCAAATGTTGGCACTGTGCACTATGTCGTACAACGCGTGGTGGCTTCCAGAGTTTACTCGTAAGCTCGTGTTCATTCCTGCTTGCATTTCTCTTTGGACATCCGTTGATATTATTTAATGACGAAGGATTGAAGTCAGGATTCTGAGAGGCAGATGATTCATAAGCTCGTTCAACGCTTCATTGAAGTTCCTGTTATAAACCACCTCAGGCTCCGGTCCATGCACGGCTCCAACATGATTAGTGACATACGCTTCACAGCGTGCTGCGCGGGACCTTATAAGCCCATTTCCGTACATCTCCACTCGTCCCACAAGCTCCACCTCCGTCGCTCCCGCACTGGGCACCAGCCGGCCGCACGTCTTTCGATTAGCTTTTGATGACAATCGCCCGCTCAAGAGGTTATCCAGGTGGTTCGTTGTTGCACCACAAAGCAAGCACAAATGTCGTGGTCCGTGTCTTCTCAGCTTGTGTTGTGGGGTCGAATACGGCGTCGCCCTGAACGAGTTGTCGTAGGACCGTGACACGGTCTCCACCAATTTCGATTGTCTCGAAGACATCGATAAAACCGGCTTCTTCTGGGGTTGGTGCTCCCATATGTGCGAGTGGTGTAGCGACGACGCTGCAAAGTCATCGTCGCTGGAGGTCAAACTTGGAGAGGACGCGCAGGACAGCGACGCCAAATCGGTCAAGATAGTGAAGTGCGAGCTCACATATTCTGAGTCCTGACCTTGACTCCTGAGTCTGCGATCTCTTTGGAGATCTATATGCAATCATCAGTGTGAAGAGCTGGGACTGAAGAACGGGGTGATGTACCTTTTCGAGATGTTTTTCTTGTTCAACAACATTGATTCAGGTAGACAAAGTGTTCTTAACATGAGATGTCAGGTGTGGGTGTGAATTGAGCCGTAATACTACTCGAGATCGAAAGAATATGGACTTGCATTGGTCTACTGAGAACCATTGTGTTCACCTCAGATCTCATCCTTGTCTTCGAGCATCAACTACAAGTTCATGCTATTGTTATCACGATTGGTGTGAGTATTGGTGCAATGTGCATCTATGATTATATAGCAGTTATACTACACCCAACAATGTTAATGAACCCTTGATTTGTAGCTCCAAATGAGACGATAGCCCTGGAAGGTGAGATGTTAAGTCAGTCTCAGATCACAAGTCCCAGGAGATGATAACGAACATATGGTTACTTCTTCTGTCTCTTCGGGAGGTGATTTGGAGTTGGAGTAGAGGGGTGTTCATGACCGTGGTCCATTCCATCTCTGTTACATGTCTTGTTGGTGCTGGGTGACATATCCAAAGAAGCGGAGTTTGGTTGTGAAGCCAATAATGGGGAACAGTATCGAAGGTCCTCCAATTCCTTCTTCCGCCTCTTTATGATTTCCGCAGTTTTCAAACGATCCTCTGGAGATGGTTCATACTCCTCAAGTGTCCTGCAGGTAGCATCGAGCGCTTGAAGGACTGCCTTGTGGATAGTCTCAAACATGGGGTACTGGTGCGCGAAACGCAGGATGCACCACCACCGGTTCATCAGGGGTTTCAGAGGTTCGAAGTATGGATGAAAGAACTGCGTGACAACATGATACCTGTCTCCCATGAAAAGGCGTTCCTTGGTGTCAGCGAGCAATTTCCAGTCACCATCGAAAAGTCGATGGTTGAGTGACCTTAAGTCCTCGTTACTACCACTGTCAGATTCGAGCCTCAACTCTGGGCGTCGCCTCCCCCCTGGACCCTCTCGAGTTAGGCAGATGTAGGTCATACACCAGAAAAGGGCTTCGATATCATGGCGTGCATCATGGGGCACTGTGTTTTTGACAATCACCCATGGGCGATTCTGAGATACGAAGGTTGTTCGTGGGCGTTTCCGAGATGCATTATCCTTCTCAGGCTCTAGAAAGATTCGCCCGCTCAAAAGCTCGGAACTTGCAAAAGGTATGGTAAACTGGACATCGGAATTAGAAGAATTGTGAATGAGGTTCAATAACGTATGTACCGTTCGTTCTTCAATCTGTGGCTCGTGTTTTCTCACGTCAGGTATTTCGGCGTGCTATACCAGAGGTTATGTCAAGAAAATTGGTTGGTTTGCAAAGCGAAACCCACGTACCTTCTCATTGAAGAAACCAATGTCTTCCTCCGATAGCTGACAGGTGGTTAGTAATTGAGAGGGAAAGCAGTGAAAAATTTACTACCTCGTCAGAAGTTGGAATCTGAGTGAATTCGGCCAAGTCGCTTAAATATGGATAAGCCGCGGGATAAGGAGCAAGTGCATGGGACACAAGCGGTGGTAGCTTTTTCCCACGGAAACAAAGTATGGCTTGATATTTTTTTTGTTTGTCGTTTAAGAGTTCATCCTTTGCCTCATTGACAAAGGTCGGCTTCGTCTCGTTGATTATCTTCGCATTGTCAAAGTCAATGAGGCAGCCTTCGGTATTTTCAGGACCATTGATGGAAGAGATCAAGACATTTCCGATACTTATGTCACACTGAAGGGTTTTCTTATGGAAATAAAGGAATTCGAGAGCTATTTGACATGATATGTAGATCAGCCCGAGTGTGTTCAACGACTCAAAGTTACGAACATACCTTCCACTATATGCTTGCATACGCGGCCAAGCTCCGGCAGATCAGAAAAAGATTGCAAGGGCCAGCCATGGTCCATGAGTAGGGTCCGAGCCAGCACGCGAGCAGTGACTTCAGTCGTTTCGAAGACAAACTGGATAATATCATCGTCTGGTGCAATAAAGATGTGACTTTGTTGCTCAGTTTCTTCAAAACAATCTGCGTCTCGTTTACGACCGTTACGCGGATTGTCAGCTGGTGGAGATTGCGGCTCAAGGTGTTGAAGGTTGCCGCGAATAAACCTGTCAGTATCGACTGTTTCCATGTTGATTCTCACATCTTCGTATGAGCTAACGCGGCAGATATGATTTGATTTCGCCTCTTCTATGGTCGGATACATGGCCCCTTCAGGTACTGCAGTTTTCAATCGCCACTCTTGCTTCAAGATGTATATCTAATGAAATTGTGACTTTTGAAAAATATACCTATAAAGCAGAATGCTGACCTGGTCCGAGGCCTGAGTTTGAACATCTTTGAGTTTACGTACCGCCCAGACAACAGTGGCGCGGCCTCGCAGACATTCAGCATTTATAAAAGTGAGGGCCTTCGTGGTGAGAAAAATCTCCCGCGTCTCCCCATTCCCATTCGCATCTTGAACTGGCATTTCAATAACCCATTGTCGTGCATAGGCACTGTTTACATAGTCGTCAATTTTGATTTCTTCGTTGAAAGAGTGAAGGTACTGAGACGAGCCATCATTTGATGGTCCTCTCCATATCCTCATGGTAGTATCCCAGCCGAGC
>JAGGAR010024020.1:0-45427 GCA_017657315.1 Termitomyces sp. K1Ag
AAATATGATAGATACCCGTTAAAGTGAGTAAGCTTCCGATTTTCTATCTATGTCAGCGGCATGCAAATTTATGGAGCGCAGCCGCATTACGGCCCGATACCAGCTAGTTCAAGGGTGTTTGCATCATGGAAGGCACGAGGGACGAGTACGATCTAGCATCATCCTCGTTTCAACAAGCGCACTCTCAATAATAGTTAATACTGCGAGACTTCCACACCTTCCTCCACACCGTCATCCATCAGTCTCTTCCGTGGATTCCACAAGAGATTCCAGAGAAAAACTTCCTCATCCACCATCTTCCTTCGGTCGGAAGTACTGATCAGATCCAGGCTCTTCGTCGCATCCCCAAAGCTGACGAAACAAACCAGATTCGAAGGGTGTTCAGGGGGAACATACTTACGAATCACGATATCGGACAGAGAAATGGTTCCGAGGAGGTACCCGGCTTGGTGGATTTCTTCGAGCGCGAGATGCGCAGACGCACTATGTACACATGTCTCGTCAGATACTGAGTACGAGCAAGAGGAACATCGGCTTACGCATATTCATGACCAATCTTTCCTTGCTTTCTCCATAAATCTTCAAGCGAAACGTCACCTACATCCTCCACAACCATCGCCTCATATCTGATCTTCACATCCTCGCTGGAATCAGACGGGTGCAACGCGAAGTACCCAAAAAGTCGGGGTACACAACTCACCCCTGCCCTCTGTAACTCAAGCATAACACTATACTCATTCCTTCGGCACCGTAAAACACTTTCGACGTTAGCAGTCTTCACCACGACGGATCCCGAGAATTGACCTGGGATCACCGGGAAGGGAATGTTGTTTATCTTAAATGTCCCTTTGGTGGTGTGCCGGTCGGCATCGATGGTTATGTTAAGAACATCAGCGTTGGAGACAAGGAGATCATTACTGTATGGTGATGTTGCTGCTGCTGGGTCAGGATGGACACGGCGATAAAGGACGTCAGAGATGAAGGATCCCGATGGGAAGCGGGTTGTTTTGCATACGGACAAAACTAGCCATTGACGGGACTTTACTTGGTTGAGCCTATGCGGTACCTATACAATGTGAGTGAAGACTTGTTAAATAGTATAGGAATTGGCATACTTCAGCCATCATTTCCCTGAACCCAACAAGCCGTCTCCTATAAGGATTATCGAGGCTCCACGTAAACGGTTTCCTAACCCGCATCTCTTCATACCGATACTCCGCATCCCGAATCGCAGCAATAAAGAATCCCGTGAGAAACTTCGCAGTCCACTTCATATCGGTCGAGAGCACATCCGATATGTACACACACTGTTTACGCCTATTCCTCATCAAGTACATCTTAAGATGCCCTGAGCATAGGCAAGCGAATGTTACGTCATCTTTGACCATCTCTGCAAAAACCTATAAAAGGGGAAAAGAAAGCCGTAAGTAAGGAGGGCGGGCTGAATGAAACACTCGAAGAAATTTTACCTGTTGCATGATGTATATCGCGTGAAGATGATCCTCGCGTTCAACATGTACATTTATTCGCGGAATTTGGTCGAGAGGCACCAGGTTGCCGAGGGTGCTTTGGCAGACTGGATAAGGAGCGTCAGGTCCAAGTGGTTCCCAATAGACATGAGCGGTTCCGTCCTCATTGGGCGGAGGATGTCCCTTCCTTCTAACTGTATGACACTGCTCCTTGTGCTCACAATCAATCCATGGGAAAGATTCACTCGCACTGAGTTCTCGAATGGATTGAAATACAGCTAAATCACCTGCTCGAAGGTTCTTGAACTCCCAGGGCGCCAAGGTAGGGTAGGACGACACGAGCCCTGCATGGAACGATGAAAGTGATTTCGGAGAATGTGATTGGAGATGGTCAGAGGCGAAACTATCCACCATCTTGAAAAAACCATCTGCAAGTGCGTACTCCTTGTACCCTGTCTCAGGAATCATATCCCACCGAAGAAATCCTTGTGACCATTGAGGAAGTTGGAATTCCAATGTCGAAGCAACGACGACACACTGTCGCGCCAACGTGGTACTGTATATCTTTTCAATTGATGCTTCATTCCGGATATCGTCAAGATCATTCGAAAAAATATCCTTAACTCTCTTTTCCCAGCTAGGAAACTGATTGACATCTTCGTACCGCCCCGTCTGTCGATTGACCATATATATCGGACGGGTGGAGGGTAAAGACCCCTTACTTTGGAGATATTTAGATAGGGCGTCGTCCGCGAGACCTGCGAAGTCATTGATGAGGGAGGGACAATAGACAACACGTTGAAGGCGAAGGTGGTCATCGAGATGCAGATCGAACCTGGCGGGATCGCGGGTAAACCTTGACGAGGTGTGCCTTGGGCCAGGAAAAAGAGTAGGAAGTGAGGATTTGAAGAACTCGTGGACCGCGTCGAGGTCTGGATCAAAGGGAATGTTATTAGGTTTATGTCGAGGAAGTGTATTAGGAGCGTTAAGCATGACTAATAGGCGCTAAATGACTATGGAGTAGCAGAGGAATTCAACTTATAGAGATATTACTCGAGGACGAGGAAATTCTTACCATTGGTTTCAGTCTTTATATAGAGTTACAATTTTCGAAGCATACCAACAAATATTGTGAGTTGGACATTGTCGCGTCAAATTGAGTGCATTGATGTCTTGGTTGGCATCGCTAGGGAAAGATAACTAGAAAGCCCCCGGGTATCCTTAGAAACTGTGGCACTTTGTCGATCGGTAGAATAATACCCACTTGCGCACAGACTTTATTGTTAAGTAAATCGCCCCGTTAATTATTGTTTTCCGCAAATCGCGCAAAAGGAACCCATGAGCTTGAATGTTGAAAAGGCAGGGCAATGATTTCACAAAACAAGAAGCCATCTGATGGCTTTGCGTTGTGTCGTCATGGCGTGCACAGGCTAGCTTATGTGGGCAATCAGGCCACAATAGCGATAAGTGTCGAATTTTGCCATCAGTCGTAGAAGAAAAACAAAAATTTAAGGATAAAGAATATGAGTGAAAATACAATAGGTTAGAACAATACTGACTTGAACTTCTTGATCGGCGTTCTATGTATGATCAATCGATTTAGAAGAGGATACTGGTCGCGTGTATATCATGGACCATTACCAAAACGATCCATGTTTTCGAATCGAGTAAAGAGCCAAAAGTCACGAGCTTCTTTTGCAGCGATCTGAACGAGGTTGTTCGGTAACGCTTCTTGTAGTATGGGTGTGTGCCAATACCTACCTCGAAATTCAGACTGTTTTCAAAACCTGAGTACCACTCCTGTTCCGCTTTTTGACAACAAGACCCCAGCAGAAGCATCGACTCGGATGCTCGCCTGCTCCCGCTGTTTGGAGCGACCCAACGTAGTTGCCGCAGTTGAAGACTGTATGTAGGTTGAGTATTCTGTAGAGTGTACCCGAGCCTGAGAAGCGACAATCAGAAGATCAGAATACGTATCGAAGAAATCAAACGATAGCCTACCGTGACAGACTCTTGAGAAGTCTGATTCTTCGGGAACTACCTCCTTGTGATGCACGGGCACAATAAAATCATATTAATGAGGCTTCTTGGGTGCTGTAGAAGCTTGGAATTTGTTCGTTTTTCAGCGAGGAGCTTCCGCGAGGCCCGTGATGCTCTTGGTTAGCAAAGTTACGGCATTCGAGCCCGAGCCAACCGGGCCCAACCCTCGCCTCTTCGAACATCATGGTAACAGGTCGAAAGCATTGCCCAGCAAGTGAGAGCTCCAAGCTTCCTTGATCAGTGTTGCAATTGTTGCGTCGGTCGGCTCCCTGAACGTCGGGTGCAACCACCAAAGCATATCTTCCCTATCCGGGTTTCCATGAGAATCAACTGATCAAAAACTCGGGCAACTCTGAACTCATGTCTGAACAAAATGATATCTCACCTTTATGGACCAGCGGGTAATATGCTATGAAGTGTACGTACACGGCGAAACACGAAATCTGAAACGAAGAGTTTGCGAAGGGTTTGAATGCTGGTCGTCGGATGATGCCGAAATCTTTTCCCAACTAATACTATGTATGATGTCATCCACGTCTTCGTTGCTCTTCACATTTTGCTTGTTTTCGTGACTCAATCGTGATTGTCCTTAATCCTTCTGTATATCTCTAATCATGTAACATTGCTAAAAAGGTCTCAATTGCAAACGGAAGCTCTTCTCTTTAGTTCTTTCGAAGTTCAAAATAGTTACTGGTCTGACGGTTATAGTCGTAATGGGCATCCCTCATGCGATTTTTACAAGTTCTCGAGGCTCATACAGCTCAACGCACGGGCGGAGACACAGGAATGGACACGTCTACGTGGAAAGGTCGGTTCTATGGGAAACATATTTCCCAGTCAGCATCATTCCAAAGCTTACTGATCATGACATCCTCTCAAGGTTTCGTAATCAAGCCAAGATAGCTTGAAATGACACATGGCTTAGCAGTTGCCGCAAGTGCAGTAAGTACTGTAGAAGATCACCAATGTCGAGTTGCCGAACGGCTTGATGCATGATGAAGATCGATCACTGTATCTATTTCCCAGTGCTCGATGATGTACGTGGGATCACTACTAGGACGGGCTACATAACCCATACTGCAAATTGATCCGTTTCACGTCCTTCGGTAAGTGTTGCAGGAGCTGCAGAGACTCAATGGAAGTCAACCGTCATCGACATTGCTCATCTGTGCATATCTTTGGACCTCATATCATATGCAGCCTCGGCCTTCGGGTAACCTCATGATAGCAGCTGATATTGAGCTGATGAATCTTGTTGGGAGGACGTAAATCGAATTTCTCATTGCTAGATACCTATGCATTTACCCTCGTAAATGGCCTACCAAGGCAGTAAATCCAGTATCCACGAAAGTTCTCAGAAATAACGGAGTCCCGCCATACGAGGTGTCGATCAGATCGTGCCTTGATTTGGTAGGCTAACTGCCGATTGTGGAAATCACATGTCCCTACGCAAGCCAATCAAGCACATGTTTTTACTGACCGTATTTCTCCCTAACCACCATGGACGACACCCCTCCCGACCTGCAAGACCAAGACGAGAGCGTCCGTATTGCCGTAAAGGCTCTGGGAGACATGAGGAACAATGCACAGAGAGCTGATCGTTAGCCTTTTCAACTCTTTTTTCGTTATTCTTATCGTCAACGCTTGCGACTCGCAGGTACCAGTTTATCGGAGGCTAATTCACCCTTCGTATCGAGAATGTCGCATATCCCACTTGTAAACTCTGCACTTCGTGTTTACGAGCAAGGAAAAGCGTCTTCACGCGTTGTCAAGGTTGGCGCAGGTCCTCATAGACAAGTCGCAGCTAAACATGTGATTTGCACAGTACGGAGCTGAAATGGTAGAATCTAGCGTTAAATCCATCTCCCGCCCTGTGATCGACCGTCTACCTGTCAACCAACTCGACGAATTTGCTTGCAGGCAACTGGATCGAGTGAGTCTTTTGCAGTCAGTCTGTGTTCGTTGTGAGAGGTCTGCGTCAAGTTGGCTTGGCAGGATGTATTCCTGACGCAACTCAAACGAGTTTATTACCATTTTCTTTCCAAGTCTTCACAGTTTTGTGCCCGCCTTTTGGACAGATTTTCGCTTACATATACTCCAGTTTGACAGATACCGTCGACCATCGACTAGCGAAGCGAGTAGCATCACATCGCTGCCAACATCCCCCAGATCTAGTCAATCTATTCCTGGAAGTTCAAATCGAAGTGAATCCATTCCAAATGAATCCAAGGATCCTGGCCTTCCGAAGGTCAAGTTGAAATCCGAACCTTCAGAAACTTCGGTCCTTGACAACCATTCGAGTCGTCGGATAGCGAACGAGTCTGACGAATCTAGGTTAGCGAAGGGAAAGGCAAGGAGCTGGCTCCACGCTAGTAGCCCATTTGTCGGACCAGCACCCACACCACCAGATTTGACGTCGTCCTCGTCCTCATCTCAATCTCCAGCCGAGGAGCGTCAGGTCGCTCAACGTAGTCGATGGCAAGCAGTTCTATCTGAAGCCGGTGGTCTTAGTGCTGCTTTGAGTGACGAGAGTTTGCGGCGGCTCAAGTACTGCTTACAATGGCTACAAGTGCGTTACTTGTAATCTCATCAAAAGAGTATCTAACATGATTATCCATCTGATAGTATGCAACTGCACATATTGACGCACAAATTCTGATCCTTCGTGACTTCACCGCAAGCCTACAACCCCTCCCCTCACAAGCGCCCGCACCCCATCCACCAATATCTCAGGCTCATATGCGGACTCTCAACGCCGTACGACGTGACATCGTCCATACGGTTAAACAAGTAGTCGATGTGGTCAGCCGATACACGGGCGGTGCACTCCCCGAACCTGCGCGTGGGCGTGTACGAGGCTTCATCCTCGGCCTACCCCAAAGATGGGCCCAGAAAGCTGGGGTGGCTGGCCCTTCTACGCGGGAGGAAGAGGATCGGGAAAGAGACAGGGAAAGAGAGAGGGAGAGCGTTGTTGCTGCCTCTGGAGGTAGTACAGGGCCTGTGAGGAGGGGCAACCGGAGAGGTAGAGAGCGGGGGCCTGGGGTAGGCTCTGCTCCGTCATCGAGAGCCACTTCGCCTATGGCTAGGCACACGCGACACCAAGACGAAAATGGAGAACCTGTTTCTGCTAGTACAGCCATAGTAGCCGCGCAGCGGATATTGACGCTTGCGACGGAGAGTTTGGATATGATGAGGGGGGTGACGGGTGTCGTGAAGGATAGCTTGGACAGAGCTGATGCGTACGTCTTTCTCTCGTTTCTTGACTCTGCTAGTGCTCATCAATCTGTTTGTTGCAGATGGGTTGGCCGGTTCCGAACTGTTGGACTCCAACGTGGTGAACGTATAGAAGACAATGCCACTGGATCGTCGTCTGCCCGCGAAGGAAATCCCGAAATGGAACTCGATTTCTCTTCTCTACGGCACCGGAGGATTCTCAGCTTCAGCTCACAAAACGACGAAAGCGACGTTATGCCCTCACCATATTCTGGCACTTCATCATATTCGTCCTATGTAGGCGGCTCGAGTATTCCTTCAACACCTGGCCCGGGTACTCAGACACCCGTGTATCCGTACTCGAGAGGAACTGCGAGCCCAAATCTAATGGGGTTGGGACTGAGCTCGATGACGTTGATTGACTCGGCATTTGGGACACCTAAAAGCGTGGCGAGCGGTTTACCGGATGACGTGGATGTGGATGATTCGGGGGCGGGAGAGGCTTCATCGCGCGTGGTTAGGGGAAAGGAACAAAATTTGGAGGAAGTGAAGATCGTTGGAATGGATGTTGAGGGGGAAGCTGAGGACGGGGCGAGGCCCGAAGCGGATACGGTGTCGGGCAAGATGGATGTCGATGTTTGACTTCGGTTTCTTTCTTGTATTACTCACTTTCCAGTAACGGCCCTGTTTTGATTTCAGTTCTCACATTGTAACGATTCCCCTCTCTATGACGACTCAATCTATCACATATTTGCTGCCTTAGTTACAGTAGTGTAACCTTTGTTAGCCTGCTCAAGAACTCAAACGTTGCATACTTCGTCCTGGGCAGCCCGGCCCGGGCGACCCGAATTGATTGTCCATCGGATAAGATGTCCACCGTGCTCTTCTGTCCATGTTGATTTCCACTCGCAACGGACTCCCGCATGGGCCCACAAAGGTGATATCTAGAATACAAGTATTTGGTAGTCAAATCGGTTCTTTGTGGTTGTCGATACTATGGCATCGGTTTCTAAACCGCTGGCTCAAGGGTAACCATTCCTTTCTGTCTTTTTCTTCTGCGATATAATTTGAAGCATTTCAGTGCGGATATAAGGCGATACGGTGGAAATAACACTTCTTGTATCGTGTCGCTTGACAACCAATGCTCCTGAATTCGGAGAGGCTTGTTGTAGATGGAAATGGCGAAGGTAACGCAATATATAAAGGGATGGACACTTATTATGCTTCTTCCATACCACTTCGAGTCTACAGCTCCAAATGCCCCCCCAAAACCTCCAGGATTTGGCAACCAAATAGCGTGACGGAAGGAAATGGAAGGCTCCTAGAAAGAAGTCTCGCTCTCCTTCGTCGGTATCGTCAGCTTCTTCAGCGCTCCAATCCTCACAACGCCGCGTTAGCCAGTCTTGAGCTTTCTTCAAAGTCCAATGCTGAAGCTGAAAAAAGGTGCTGGCCTAGTTAGCCAGTGCGTCTTTCGTCTCGGTACTCCCATAACGTCACATAGACACATCGATAGTAATATAGTAAAGTTGATTATCAACAAAATGACCTAGACAAGCCCCTGACTTGATCGACATCCAAGTAATCCCTCAACCTGTGCTGCATCGGATCCGGAAACAATCCCGAGCCAAAATACCTTCATAAATGCCAGCCCGATGCTGGGTGGTACTAAGTGGCAATACGTGATAGCCACGGTGGCAGGAGCCCGGAGAACAACTGAGATTACGGGTACCTAATTGCCAATACATGACAGCTACGTAGTACTAGTCAGGAAAAAGGGAAACACAGACAGAAAATTGTCTACTCACTGCCTCAGTGCCAGCCACAGTGGGAGAACAACTGAGGAAACAAGAAGACGACGACGCGCATGATAGGACAAGTCCAGTCAACAATGAATATGTTGGAGTCTCTCCAACATGATGAAGGTATCCTCTTTCCAGGGACCTTCGTCATATCAGTCACGGTGATCAATCTTGACTAAGAAAGAAAATCTGACCTTGTTGCCCTTCTCTTACAAAATGTGTTCTTGGTATTCGTGACGAACCACTGAAAGCTGTCCCCGCTTTAATAACTCTGGCATCAACTCCATGAGTACGTCTGGGAGAAAGATCTTCTGCAGTCCCTCGTACTCCAGGACTACCTTCATATCAGGCGCGCTTTGGGTGATTAGGACACGTTCCAAAGTTGGAAAGTCAAAATCAAAAATGGTGTCAACTTGGGATGACGCGTAGCAGAGGCGGATCTCTCTAAGTCCACATAACAAAGAGGCGGAGCTGAGGATCTCTTCCAACCATACTATATCAACTGGGATAAAGCAGGTATAAAGCTGTAGGAGCTTCAAACTAATGTTCTTGCTGAGAGAGATCGGAAATGGGACCTGGGCAAAGTCTACAGCCATTTAGGTGAATCTTCATTTGAATTGAAACCAACTCTATTGTCTACATACCTTGGTCAATTGGGTAAGGTTCATAAAGCATCAGCCACAGCCTCAGAATAGAGAGGGTAGGTGCTGTAGCTCTTATGAGGGACCCAATGGGATCCAACATGTCCTTCTTGCGTACTTCCAAGTCGAGTGTAGTGATATGTTGTGCAGGGATGGTACCAGAGGATAACGCAAGTAAGAAGGGTACAGTCTCATCTTCTACAAATAGCTTGAGGTCCCGCAAGAATGAGGGCCGGCTTCGATGCCGAGAAAAACTAGACTGCTCAATTTGATCAAAGTTTTTCACTCTGAGTTCCTCGACGTGTAATGCCTTGAGTTTAGGATAGTTTTCGCTCGAAAACGAAATTAGATCATCCAAACGATCCAAATAGATCCGGAGCCAACTCATAGAAACGACCTCGGGAAACCGTAATAGACCCTTTGTATCTTGTGAAATCATGTTCCAGGTCATTGAATCCAGTTTTAGCTCGCGGGCACGAGGCAAATGAGGAATGATGGCCTCCAATAGGGATGAAAGAACATCGTAATCCTCTGGAAAGAATCTGTCTGATTCGCGCATAAATATGAAGGTGTCAGGCCCAACAATGTGGAAACGATAAATGGACAGCCCAAGACGTGAATGAGGTGCTTCAAGGAGCTCCAAAAACCGCCTGGCATCAGCAGCTTGTTCCTCGCGTTTAACACAGATATATGCGATGAAGTTTGCGAACAGAAGTTTACGAGCATGTTCGAACCACTGAGACGATACGAGACTGCATGAGGCAAGCGACTCGCGGTCATTCCAGAGATCATCAATGATCCGATCTCGAAGTTCTAGAGGGAGTGATTCTTGTGTTGGTCTCATTCCAGACCTTCGACCTTATTAGTAGATTCAATTGGATGAAGTACCAATGTTGCTTACAATCCTGGGGTACAGAGTCAAAATTACGAGGATTATGGATGGTCGATGATCTCTTATCGTGGTACGGATCAAACTGTCGCCAACTTGGCAAATAAGCATCATGCCAGTGATCATTTCGAGCATAGTCTCCTAAAACAGACCTTGATGTGATCAGATGACAATCGAGCATATGCCAATGTCATACATATAATCATGCGGTCCGAGCATTGATGAAACTGTAGCTCCTATGTAGCATAGCCTGGCAGAGCTGTATTTCACTATACCAGGAATTCAATTAATCATCTCTCCGAGTCGAGTCCGCAATTCAGTGTTCAGCGAGAGTCGGACCATGCCAGATATATACCAAGTACTAAGTACTATGGTAGTACTACCGCTAGCCGACTGTTCATGCTTGGATCTCGCCAGTAATCTACCTACCTACCTACCATATGGTCACGATCCTCCGAGTTGTGCAGACTTCATTGATTATCATCAATAACAGACGCCTACAGGCTACAAGCAACTCGCATCCCTGTTACATACAGAACACATGATGGCGACGAAGAGCTTTGATTGATTTAGGTTGTGAGGCATTGATGTAACCGAATTTTCCCCAAGAAAATTCTAGGATCCGTGGCCTGAGCAAAGGCTGGATAATGACCACATGCTTACTCCGTCGTTCCCCGTTATGTGGACATACTTTTAACAAGGGGCACATGTACAAACAGCCTGCATTCCGATCAGGTAGCCGCACATAGCACGTAATGATAAAGCTTTCATATCTTTGACTTATACATTTTAAACTTAACCAAGAAATTGTGGCGTAAGCTATGCGTATTATGGCGCTGTATGATTGCAATCCCGCAACGAGCTTCTGGAGCATTGTGCGATCCGCCAGAGACAGGGAATTATTTTTTTCAATGAATATGTCATAAAATCGAGGTTTCGGACTGTTTCGCTGTACCATTAAGTTGGTCCTGTTCCGTGCACAGCCGGTTGGCTCATGTCAACCAGTTGTCAACTTTGATAAACCTTGATATTGATACCCATTTGGGACATTTTTACGTACGATCATCTCATAATACTTAACCTCCCTTGATAAGTACTTATTTACAAAGTGGGCACTCGTGCACCAAGGCCCTCCGATGATGGCAAGATGGTGGTGATAATGATGGTGGCGGCTCGCATCAGTAGTAAATCCCATCTGATGGTACCCGCTGGTACCATCTCCACGCCGCGGTACAACTTCTAAGAGAGCCTACTGATATTGATTTCACGGACAGGTATCCGGGGACGCTTTGTGGTGGTCACCGGTGATTGACAGAGATGCGCCAGACATTTGGCTATAAAGTTGGCAATAGTAGACGACCGACAACCTACAGCTGGCCTGTGCTCCGACTCCACCCCTACCTACAAAAACAAACGGTGAGCACATTGTCTCACTTATGCTGTGGAAAGCTGATGTCTCAATCTCAGTCCAGAAAACCACAACATGCATTTCAACCGCTTCTTCTCATGTTTCTTGTTATCACTCATCACTTCGTCCTTCTCACTTCCTGTGAAAATCGAATCAGCATCCAACGCCACAACCTTGAATGTTCTTGTTCCACGGTTGCCGCATATTGATATTACAAATAATATCGAGGAGGGCAGGATAGGACAGGTAGCGCTTCGTTTCTATTCGGCAGAATGTGTGCAAGGTAACAGTGGTATGTGGTGGTATGTACACATTTTCAAGCTCGTGATTATTATGAGAATTGACATAATCATATACAGGGACGCCGGGTCCGCCTAAGAATTTAGACTCGATTCACGCAACGATTTTCCTTCAGAAAGCCTGGGCGGGCGACACTCTTGCATGGCAGATCACATGGCTTACAAGTCACCCGCCGAATCAGAAAGACTTCATCAGCTTGACGGATGCTAGGTTGGAGTCCGTTGCACAACTTCTCGGGTTTTCTCCTTCGACAACCTATATTTCTTTAAAGCCTCACTGCTTCCTTTCCTCTTCGCATCAGAATCTTCACCCTCAAGTATTCGAAATGGATCGTGGCAAAACCATAGTCCCTCCGGCACAAGTCGCTCAGATTGTGTCTATGATTAATTCATGTATGTATTATCATTGATTCCTGAGTTCATGAATATCTTAACAAATTTGAAAATCATCAGTTTGGCATGCACGCCAAGGACATCCACTACCAGATCCACATGATCATGCACCATTTCACGGCATCGAATCAGCGCCTCGAAATGGTGGATCGACGAAAGGGCTTTCAAGTGGTGGATCAACAAAGAGAATCCCAAGCGGAAGTGCGGGTTCACACCGCCATTGAATATTGAGTCTTCAAGAGGATGGACAATATAGTGACTCTGGTACATAGCCTATCTTGTACAGAACCTAACATGACTCGGTGTTTGCCAGAGATATGACATATGACAAGCACTATTGATGCATGCGAGGTTGTGCTAGAACGTACTTTGGAATTCCAAATCACCGAAAGTCACCTTTTCATGTTGTTTAGGTCTTCCACCATACCTTAACAGTAAGATGTACAAGCAAGTAAAGTCTACTTATCACCCTATCTATAGCCATGATATCAGCGGCGTTGGAGACCTCTTACCGGCTCATCGCAAGGTTGTGGGCAAAGTACGTGTACAAAGATACAGCCACCACACTCAATAAGTACTTCCAACATTTGATACACATCTAGGCAAAATTTTCAGGCTGAAGTACGTTGTAGGGCTGGATAGCATTCCAGAGACGATCTTCGATAAGTTCGATTTATCCTATAGAGGCGGTCAATATGTACTCTCATGACTTGCCTTATCCTGTCCGACCATTCCCGACAAGGAAAACCCTCAAGAGGTGGACCGAGCACGCCGCAAATGCACAAATCCAATTGGAAGCTGATATCGAAAGGTTATAATCTTCCGTCGTTGCGAAAGGATGTGCTGTTGTTGTAATAAAATCTGGTCTTCGGGCTGCCTTGAGTTTCCTTTCCGACCCCTCTCAGGGACGAGGGCCTTGTCACAAAGAAACACGCTATCACAGACGGTCTTCTCAATTTCGTTGACACCTCTGGAATGGAGGATCAACCGAGTCTCACCACAGTGCAGAAACTACTTCTGGAACACACAAGATTTTCCGCTTTAGCTGTCTGAGAATTCAAGAACTTAAATTTTAACTCGGGCGAATCTGCTGCTAAAACCATGTTAGACATTGTTAATTCATTTTCAAAACAGATTGTTTCCTTGGGCGTGTTGGGAATATGGAGAGCAGTGCTGCAGAACATTCAGTGGGAACGACTTACAATTTTGTTGGCACCCCTAGCAGGACGGTAGATGCTTCTTGATGGGACGTTAGGGTGATTTCCGTTGTCACAAATCACCCTAAGATGACAGACGGGAGGATGGATATTCGTTGCTTCTGAATGATAGTCTGGACAAATGATTAAAGCAACATACTGGGGCATATTTTCTGGATCCGTCAGTCCACAGCCTGAGGTGCGTAAGATGGGAGTGGTTCTTGAGAAGAAAAAATTTGTTCAGGTCCTCACTCACTTTGCGGACAATATCGATAAGAGCATCGATAATCGCACCTGACGCTCCTAATTTGTGTACTATTTCTTCAAAAGTAAATTCACTTTCTGAGTGGAAGGAAGCCATGGTTTTGGGTGATACGGCAAACTCGGTATTGAGTTGTCATGTCCGTAATCTTCAAATGACTGCACAACAGGTGGTTTATGAAGGCTCGGGTGGTATGTATCTAATGTCATCTTTATTTGGGGTGGAGAGGTTCATGGGTTGGAGGATATGGTTGAGGTGGCGAGGGTGTGGCCATGGCTGCGTGAGACTTCAACAAAAGAACAACAATAAGCCACCGGATATTGAGAGCTGAACCAGGGCCGCTTGAGATAAATTACTATATGTTGCACAAGTGCAGCCACAAAGGACGAACCCAAAAGCTGTTTATTAGGACAAGCTAGCTATGTTGGGTTCTTCAAGCATGGGGCCTCAAAGGCGTCATATCCATATCTCTCTTCAGGCATGTCATTCTCTGGAATTCTTGATATTGAGACTTAAATCATAAATGGGTGGAGTCTATGTACATACATTTTGCCTTGCCCTTTGCTTTGATGCCCAGTCGAGCTCCAGAAAAATTCGCTGTTCCCCGGTCAATATCTCACAAAGACAACAAATAAGTGAATGTTCTCACCACGGATGTCCATGGACATCTCCTAACATTGGTGCGCTGAAGAGCCCTGGATTTTGTCATTAGAACTGTATGGAATAGACTTGATACCGACTCGTTTCAAGAGCTCGGCACTCTGTTTGAAGGGCTACCAGTAGTTTGTGCTCACTTTGTCGGTTTGTGGCCAGGATCTCTGATAAATGGTAGGTATTATGGGACGTTTTTTTGGTAATTGGCAAGTCCTTGCAGCCTAAATGGTTGAATACAGAATTGGCATATATGAACGGAAGCATCATTGGTAGCCATAGAGTACACTGCAAATATAGCAAATAAACGATTGCTGAACGTGATTGGGCCGCGAGAGGTTTAGTTAAATAATTGATTGATAAAGCTAAGCTCGAGGATCTTGGCGTGAGAACAAGAGACATCTGGACACAGATAATCTTAATCAGTTTGCGGCTTTGCGCCTGAGGCCTGAGCCCCAGAGAAAAGTCGGTTGAGCCAGTACGAGCAGGATCGAGCCAAAATGGCTCTGATAAAGCTTGCTTGATGATTGGGAAGGATAGCCTGAGCCTGATGCGTACATCTTTTCTCGTGATGTAACAGTATTTCTTGATCTGTGTCTTGCAGTTGGGTTGGTGGTCTCGAAACGTTGGACTTCAGCATGGTGCACGCGCAGAAGATAATGCTACTGGGTCACCCTTCAGCGTTTCCCGTGATGGAGATCCTGAAATGAAGCTCAACTTCTCTCTCTATGGCACCAGAGAGTACTTAGCCTCAGCTCACAGGCCGACGAAAGCGATGCTATGCCCTCGCCACATTCTGGTACTTGATCAGATTCATCCTATGCAGGCGACTTGAGTATTGATGATTCGGGGGCGAGAGTGTATTGGGTTGGTATTGGGCGTGGTCAAGGGAACTATATCCGTTGTCAGTGTTAACGTGTAAACTTGTTGACTTCTGCCAGGATCTGAAGATCATCCTCAGGGTCTAGGAGGTCCATTCTTACAATAATCTTGTCGTCATCTATGGTCGCCTACAGACTTTGTTGTTTTTGTCAACAAGGACCATGGTCGACAATAACATCTATTATAAGGACAAATAACTTCGCCTTTCCATGATCATGAACAAGGCGCGATGAGAACGCAAGAATAATGAGAATGAAGTATTCATTGATCTCAAAAGAGGCAGCGTTGTCATCTAATTGATCCTTCTCGCGATGCCAGACAATGACGTCTTGTCCTCACCGGCCGCAACCTTGCTGGAAACTGCTGTATGTTACCCTTTGTCTCTTTTATATCGTTCCTCATGTTGTTCCAGCAAATATAAGGTGCGGTTTCTGAACATCGTCTTGCATACATATCTCATCCTCATTATGGCTGACTTCAGATTCCGCAAAATCAAGGCAGATGAAAAACCTTCAAGTTCTCCATCTGCATCTCAGGCTGCTCCTGTTTCACTCCCAGATCCCAGTCTATTGAAGACCCAATCCACCTACGATGCTATTCAGGCATTCTTTGAAAAAGAACCACCTGTTATACAACGTGCAAGCAACCACACGTCATCCATCAACTCACGTCCGCCGCAGAATTTCGACAAACATCTACATGGCGAACTCAGGCTCAAACATGTTATCAAACTGGATAAGCTCACGGAAGACTTATGTGATGTTGCCCAGGCTTCACTGGAATCCCATCGAAGGAAACTACCTCCAATTCCATGTGAACTCCATCGCGGCTTCTTCAACTTTGAACAAGCAATCGTGGAAGAGGACATAGCACGCAACGAGGACGACGTCTTTGAGGTGTTCAAGCGTCGCAATCCCCTCTGCGTAAATGTTGCATCAACATTGGCGTATGCCTCCAATAATTGGTTGCAAAAGTGTCTGAAGTGGTCCAAAAGTCGTTTGTCAAACCTAAAGGTTGAGGGTGTTCATGAAAACGAGGCAATCGCTGACGGTTTCCTTAACATCATCGAGTCAACCATGGATCCTCCACTGAACGACGTTCAGAGGGCAGTACACGATACATTCCCAGAACTGATTACATGGGAGTTCAAGAATCTGAACTTTTGTGGCGACCATGGCATAGATTCTCTACCAGGTGCCTTTGTGAATACGCCATTCCCTTGGCAGGGTTGCGAGTATGGTGATGAATGCCAGATAACTCACCCAGAAATTGGAGTCAAGGCATGCCGCATGGGCCACGATTCAGAGACCCATCCTTGTGCTTCGTATCAACAGATCCGCTATAAGAAAACTAAACCCACCGAAAATGCTACCGCACCTCTTCCCGATACAAGGTCACATATACTTCAGCAGGTAAGCAATCATGCATTAATCATGTGTTGGTATTTATATATCTTTCTGATCTTGTGACAGGCTTGGGCAGAAGCTGTTCGCCACGATGTGACTTTCCTAGTTATAAGCACTGGAAATAAGGAGGTTATAGGTATTCGGGATCGACGCCGCCAAACACTCTATCTCTCGAAGGCCTTTGAGGTCTACAAGTCTCAATATATGAAACTACATACAGGGCTATACATTGCTGCAATCCGTGATGCAGAAGACCGAAGGCAGCGTCTAAAACGTTCGAAGCCTCACACATGGTTCCTGAGATCTGGTAAGGATGATTCTAAACTGCTGGACTTAGACAGCAAACGAGATAAGGTAAATCAATTACAATGGTTCTGCGGCTCGATCAGCTCTGAAGTGATATCATGTTTTGTTGTAGGACATTCGTGGCGTTATTCTAAAGGCCGTACAAACGCGCCCTTGGCTTCGTATTGTGCCCAGATTGCACGAAGACTCCATATTTCCCTTCAGCACTAAGCATTATCGACGAATCGAGAACCTTCAGGATGCCGAGTACATGCAATTCTTGAACCAGCAACAGTATCCAGTAACCCCCGATAGCTTTGCTAGATGGCAGGCTGAGCAGTCTTCACAGGAATCCGTGGAACACATAACGACATCGGTCGTATACATGCCAAAAGATATTGATACTTTCTTTCTCCTCCATGTCTCAAGATCTACCACCGAGGTCGTTCGCACATACCGCCCAAATCGTGCTAGGATAGAACTTCCGAATTCTGTCATTCAGAAGGGACGGAACGTGGCAATCCCCGAGCTAATTGTCAAGGAAGCTTCATCTGATGACCAGATCGAGGGCTTAGAGACCGAGTGGGTAGTTCACTCGGTACTTCAACAAGCAGGCGTCCAGTACCCGACTGTCTATGGTTTTTTCTTCTGTTCAGAGGAGCGATGTGCAGCTCTGGTACTGGAAGATGTTCGCATGAAAAAATCTTTGAAAGATATTATTTCGAAACCAGGCAGAAGAAGATTTCAAATGACCGAGCTCCAGGTGTCAGTGATTCCCTTTCTTCTGGTGTTTTTTTGTACTCATGGCGGAATCCAGTGATCGCTTCAGGAGGATAATGACAGCACTGCATACCTCTGGTTGGTACCACGGGCAATTGACAACCAATAATCTTCTTTTTGTGAAAAGTCACTCCTATAAGGTCAGTATCATGGGATTCCAGGGAGCAAAGTTGCTCCCTGATAACGCCAACCAACGGGAGGCCAGGATCCGCAAAGACATGAGCGATCTTGATAAACTCTGTGGCCAGTCAACATTGAAGCCGATTTGTCAACGATTGGCGTCTACGTTGCGGCAGAAAAAACTCAGTGCACTTGCTAATGCAAAAGCGAAATCGAAAAGCCGGCCCGGGACCACGATTGATTGACTCGGATGAGTCTGCCAACGAAATCTTTTAAGTAGAATGCATGTTGTAAATACTCTATGATACTAATTCTAAAACTAATTCACATAATGCATCAGTCGCGAAGAACTCAAGAAGTATACTTCCTTACCATTGGTTGTGCGTACTAAGGATACTGCCATTTTCTAGTAATTTCTAATTTGGGACCGGGGGTGCAGCAGGGTGCCTGGTCCATTCTTTCGGCGGGAGTGAGTCGGAAGTGTGAAACACGCAAAGAATTCACCAGTATTGAACTTCGCAGATATATATTTATGGATATGTACCCAGACACGTCGGTCCTCCATCCTGCCGAAGCCTGCCGAGTCGGAGCCAAGGTCGGAGCTCTGAAGTTTCCGTAAATTACGTGATCGGAAGATGCTTGTCGGCCAACCGTAGAACAATGCGGGACCCCCGTGAACGCTTAGAGGCTCAGTATGGGGCAGTATTGGACTTTAACCCCACCCTCTTTGACATAGACCGAGAGTCACCTTGCCCCCACTTAACGCAGCCGCTTTTGTTTTATGACAAACACCTCGATGAACGATTGTCTCTAAAACGTGTAGTTTCGATCCCTTCATTCTCTGCATATCTTAGGGCAGCCGTGACTGAAGCGCTGGATGCTATAATAGAGAAGAATGTGGATATGCCTTCGGTTGACGACTGGTCCTTCCCAACACCAGGCCTGTATAGAATACTCACTCACGAGGTACCAGTTAAAGATGCTTTGGATGTTGGAGAACGATACGAGGGTCACATGAGCCAATCCGCTGGTGTCCTTGCTTCTATGCTCTTGCTTCATCCAACTGCTTCTTCGTGGATCAGTTCTGTTCGCCTACGAAAGAGGATGGATACAACTCGCACGCAGAAATATTATGCCATGTCTGAAGACTTCAGATTATTCTCGCTTCATCCTTACAATGGCGAAAGAACACGAACGAATATCTTTAAAGAGGCCTGGGATGTATTGGACAATACCAAACAAGACGAACTTCAAGAGCTCTCACACAGATTTCCTGTGCTTGCGGTATGGCAAATGTTGTTTCCTTTGCACGGGGGCGAGGATGTGCTCAAGAGTATGGACGACTTTCTCGTGTCGAGAGAGATACCAAAATTACAATGCCATTCACGTTGGCGAAGTCCAGCTGATGTAGACCTTCCGTCTCCGCCGGATGCGATCAACACCGCCTGGGGTTCTCCCGTGTCATCATTCATCCAAGCAGTATCTCAAAAGCTGGACGTCACTTCTCCGATGAAAAACTCACTCCGGAGAAGTGCACGTTTGTCCGAACAAATCAATTTGAAAGCCAAAGCCACTGGCAAAACATCTCTACCCCGTCATCATCAGTGGTACCAACACTGGCCATCTGTCACCATTCCTTCTCAATCTAAACCTGCGTCTAGCGACGAACCATTGGTGATGTCGATTTTGCAACGTGTACGTATCAGCTTTGATGCCATGATGGCTACGGCTGACAGTCTTTTCAGGCATGGGCAAATGCAGTTGAGACGGATTCTTCTTTCATCATCTTTCACTGTGGTACTTTCGAGAGAATTGCCTTCCGCCACCGCGCCAGCCAAACCCTATTTATATCCGAGCTTATCGATGTGATGAACTGTAAAGACCCTCAATACGGCGAAATCCAATTGGGATTGTTCTTGTCGATAATTAAGGATGCCCTTGATCGAACGCTGCAGCTGGTTGACCGTGAAGAACGAACGAAAATAACCACAACAAGAAAACGCAAGCGTGAAGCAGTGGAAAGTTCGACCCCCATCAAGCGTCCTAGGACCAGAGCTGGGCTTGATCAAGAAGCAGTACGAAAGCTTACTTACCAATCAAATCTCATGGTATGTGCGCCGTGAAAATTCACTTTGATACCTGCTAACTGTTGATCAGCGCGTATCTAATGCCAGCTCAACCCGCCAAGTACTGTTGTTGCGAATCCAGCATCAGCATTTTAATTCTCCGAGCCCAACTTCATTCCTTCGAGTCGATTCAAGGGGAGCATTTCGAAAATCCACTTACAAACCTTCGGAATATTTTTGTGTAACGATCACGTCTGTGATCGCAGGTGGTGCAACGGGCGATGCTCACAAAGCTACAATTGAACTCAACACTTCTGATGGAGAAACACTTTATTTTCCAAGCGCTATCATCAAGCTTTCTTTCGGCCGGGTTGAAGGGAAACGCATGAGGAATGAGTATAATGTGTATCAGCATCTCAGCTCATCCGGCGTGACTGGAATTCCTCATGTTTTCGGGCTATTTGAAGACGTCGAGAGTGACGCGATGGCACTCCTGATGACTGATGTCGGTACATGCCTCGTGGGTCGAGCTCCATGTGAGGACAATGAGTGGCGCCCAGTTACAGAACCAGAAGCGTCAGTCCTCCAAGGAATCCGTTATCTTTTGCTTCTCTTGTTCACCCTACATCTTCTGACAGTGACGCATTTATGGAAGTCTTGAAGCCGATTCATGCTGCAGGAGTTCGTCATAGAGATCTTCGTGTCGAGAATTTGGTTTTGAGTGAAGATGGGGTGCCATATATAATCGACTTCGACCGAGCTGTACTGAATGCCAGCGAGCGATCGCGGAAACGCGAATTTGAGCATTTACGTTCAGTCCTTAACGGAAAATACACGGAGATAGTCTCATTCGGAACACCTCGTCCCTATGAGGCCAGGTTACGATCCACTGGTTCATCTGCTAGTGTCAGAGGTTAGAAATCTTTCCCCCAGAAGATTTAGATTGGGTATGTTGAATCTGTGCTGTTGTCGAACTTTATGAGGAATGTATCGAGTTAGATTACATATTTCATTGCATTTTAGCGGGGGTTTACTCGTAACGGAAAACAATTCGATATCTGATCCACTCTTTGAATTCCTGGGCGAAGTGATGGGCGCACCGTGCTGAACGGCGAGCGCCTGATGTCCTTTAAGCTTTAAGTCTCTAGTCACGCATCACCTGATCATCCCGTTTTCTTTCTCGACTACAACTTCAAGCTGGCGTAGTCTCCCGTATCTTTTGGAACTTCCGTTGAGTTGTTCTACCACGCCAGGCATAAGCTCCTCAGTGCTGGGCCTAGCAATCAGAGCGTGTCGAATGACCTAGCTACGCATCCTGTGCTAAATTCAATCCCGACGGACCAAGCAATGGCCATGGCCCTCAGGGTCAAAGTGTACTTGGACATGGCAACTATTGTCCATCCATACACCCGGACTCTTTCAATATCTTGCTTTCTTAGCGACAATTAAGGTGAGGATTTTAAGTTCTTGAAAATTCATTCCATTTGCTCCTACAATGCAGGTTGCCCGCGAAAATCTCGACGCTACAATCCAACAACTATTGAGCTACACCCCCAATGCTCTACCTCAAAACCCCGATAACCTTGCATGCGACCCCGTTCTCGCACCGTTTGCATTTTATGACTTTCATGTCGACGATCAACTTTCATTGAAGAGAGTTGCCCCGTTACCCTTTCTTCCTGCCAACCTTGCCAAAGTTACCGACCGTGCCATGGATAAGATTAAAGCTGAGGGAGTAGTTTTTCCAACCGGTGGTTCGCACGTCCTTCTACGGTCGCCTATGAACATCAAGCACGTTGACGATGGAAAGGCGGTCAGCGAGGTGTACAAGTCAACCATGGCTGACTATATCAACCCTGTCGCATCCATGCTCTCGCTCCATCCACATTCCCCTTGGTGGACCTCTAGCCTTAAGTTCGCCCGATGCGAACTCTCACATACTAGGTATCCGAAAAACTACTCCATGTACGAGAACGTCGGCCTGTCGTTCCGTTTAGACCCTGATGACAAGTCCTCATTACCCGCTCAGGCGGCTTGGGACACTATGGAGAAATCTCAACGAGAGTTATTGGAGAAGGCTACTAGATTGTTTCCTCAGCTCGCGGTTTTTCATTTTTATTCTGAGGGCGACGTACAATCGGAGCGGGGGCTGAGAGATATTGACAAATATATCTCGCAACCGTTTAATCCCAGATCACATACCTCTGCGCCAGGGTGCCGACCAGCGAAGACAGGATCTTCAGTTCCACCGGACGCTATCAATACAGCGTGGGGTGATTCAGTTGCGTCATTGAATAGTGAATGTCGGCGGAGCTCCCGTATTGCTGCTTGGGAGCATAACGGCTGCAAGGACAGACCTCAATGGATTAAGGTTACCCTCCCCCAAGCGAGTCCACATTTTCAGAAGTACGATGCGCAGGACTTTTCTAAATCCATGTTGCTTCATGTTCGTACTTTTTGTTGTCTCTACATTGTGATTCGTCTCGCTAACGATTGCCTCTCTGATCCAGGCATGGGCGCGAGCCGTTGAAGTCGATGCGACTTTCGTAGTGATCAATTGCGCCAACCATGAGAGAATCGGTTATCGGCATCGCGAGACCCAGACCCTGTTCCTTTCTGAGATCATCCATGTTCCAGAGTGCGCGGATCCGTCCTACACGAAGCTTCACTTGGGGTTGTACCTCTCCATTATTGAGGATGCATTGGAGAGAACCCGTTTCATCATTGAGAGAGAGTCTCTGCCCGCACGACAGCCGTGCCAGCCTGAGGTCGAGATTGTCTGGCCAGAAGAGAGTTGTAAGAAGTTGAAGCGGAAGCGCGGCGACGAGGGTGTTTTATCCAGGAAACGTCCCCGTACTAGAGCTGCTTCAATGAGAGAGTCTGTTCGCAGGCTCGATGCTTGTAAGGTTTTAGATGTACGTCGTAATTTTTGTTAAAACGCAACTCCTAACCAATCTGCGGTGATAGGAAATAGATGACGAAATTCAAGGTCGACGTCTGGCCCTACTGCGCGTTCAATATCTCCATTATAATTCTCTTGTTCCATCCTCCTTTTGGGAAAACAGCAGGCCCAACTCGAGGCCTAAGAAAACCGACCACATTTGCGGTCCTCAAGATTATTTCGTTGTGACGCTGACCTCTGCGCTCTGCGACGGCTCGACCGGACATGCCCATAGAGCCACCATTGAGCTTCTCGGACGGAACGGGAAACCTCGGACTTATTCCAACATTGTCGTCAAGCTGGCTACGGAGCCTAAGGCCATCACACGCCTGCAAAACGAGTACAAAGTATACGAACACCTCAAGGCATCTGGCGTCAAGGGTATACCTCGTGTGTTTGGGATCTATTATGATCATGAAGTCAAAGCGACGATTCTTGTCATGAGCGACGTTGGGCAAGCGCTATGGCAGCGACCGCTCCTGAAGTCAGGTACTCTACAAGTCTCGCCGGAAGAAAGGTTAGTCCAACTCTGGTTCCTGCAATTCTTAGTCTGATTATCTGTCAGGGAGGCTTTCATCGAGGTACTCAAGTCGATTCATGCAGCAGGCGTGCGCCATCGCGACGTACGAATCATGAACATGGCTATCAAAGATGACGGCACCGTCAGCATTTTCGACTTTGACATGGCCGATGTCGCCGCCTCTGAGGCATCTCGGGAACGTGAGATGGCTCATTTGATTGATCTATTGGATGGTAGAGAGCTGCCATGGGCGCCTCAGCAGACTCTGGGGACTCCTGATAATTGCCGACCGTACGATGCTCATGATGCGTTTGAGTATATGGAGGTGAAGGGTGTTACGTTTGAAGAGGCGGTACTTGTCAGGACGCAGCCGCGTCGTTGAGCTCAGGCTCTTCTTGTACTTTTATTCGTTCTCATTCTTTACAGTCATTCCAATTATGAACTGTCTTCTTTCATTGCTCTGAGCCCGAAAGGACTATGTTTGGGACACTGAGGCCAACCAACCAAAAGTTAAAACAGTCCCGAGACCCGGGTCATCGCTCCACTAAAACCGATGCTATATCAATGATGACTGATTTGACTTGAATGCCATCTTTGCGGTACATTTTATGTTGTTAGCTGTGAAAGAGCTGTAGTGCTGTCGCCCGTCACAACAATTTTCGGACACGTGTCGCGAAATATGACAATGACGCTTTTGGCAATTGACCACTAGGTGCCGCTGTGCGTCACCAACTACCGGCGCCAATGAACACCTTGTCTCCCTTCTACTATAATGTCTGAAGGCATGTCCTCGTCCTGGAGATACATCTCGTCCGCGTCGTCGCGGGTCTCGTCCCTAAGTTGGGACTACATCAATGTCGCTCGGGCCAAAGTTTCGTCAAAGGCCGGCAATGCTTTTAGTGTGGTGGATGGCCAGGAAGAAGGTCGAAAAAGTTGGCGAGCATGGGCTGGTCAAAAATTGAGGCTCAGGAAAGGACCGGGAGATAGAGGAACCAAATTAAGCAACGAAACTCTGAATCTATTTCCGGGCTGGGCTGTGCGACGATACAGAAAACCATCAAGCGGCGACATCGAAGGTGGGTTATCTTTGTCCTTGTATAGTAAGTACGCACTTTAACTAGTTTACAGGCGCCTTTGAAGTCGAGGTTTTCGTCTCGGGCTTCGCAATAAGCCATCGTTCGTTGGAGAACGCTAGTCGTTCGCAAAGGGCGTTTATCAGGCTGGCAAAAGGTACAACATGCTCATCATGATTGCGTTGTAGAAACTCGCTGTTCGATGCGGCCGAACTGCGTCTGCGAGCTTGCTTAGATGTTACAAGCGAGCATAATGGCATTGCTCGCGTTCCACAGCAACACCGTAAACTTTTGAAGTTTTGACATCCGACAAGGATCACTCATTGTTCTTGAACGAAAATTTTACTCTCCTTTTGCGATCCTCGTTTTCAATGTCTTCGATGTTTGTGCTTACTTCTATTTCGCAGGTTTTGCATCGCTGCCAAAAATCACCGCAGACGCTCTTGAGCCCGAACCAGTAATCCAACTATCACCCTCAACTGAGGCACTGCTCCGGCAGAAGAACCTTCCTCCTCGACCTGATGAAATCACAGAAGATTATGTACTTGATACGCTGGAGCGTCAACTCGAGCGCGTCAAGACAGAATCACCCGAACTATCCAGCGCCGAGTCTTCATCAAGCTCAACAAGCTCGTCGAACCCCAACTCTCCCAAGCCAAACAACGCTTCAGAATTCATGCCCAAAGACGACGTTCCTGAAATCACTATCCTCAATCGTGGAGCAGGCTCTTCTCTTCCTGCAGAAACCCTCCGCAAGCTCCACGACAACCTAGAAAAACGCCTCCAACCATTCTGGTCCACCGTCCTCGCATCAAGGACCGTCCGGATCCACCTCTTTGGATCGCCACACCACTACATCTCTCCCGCCGAAGCCGAAGACGAGAAAGAGGCTATTAATAAAGAAAGCAGCAGTTATGGTCCTGTAGGCGCGCAGGACGTCGTTACTGGTACTGATGGGAGCTTCCAAGCGCGTTTCGTGATTAAGTGGGAGGACCTCTGCCAGCATCCTGGTGCACTGCATATCGCATTTGGGGATGAGCTCGAGGAACATGACTTGCTTGTTGCGGCCCAGATTCAGCCCGCGATACCCACCCCGCCCGGGTCGTCAATCTTCAATAGCCCTGAGGGGAACGACTCTGCCACTATCAATGTTGTTCAGGACGCGCCGGTCTCGCCGATCAAGACCTTGCGCATTCCTATCTCCCATTCACCGATTCGTGTCATCTCGGATATTGACGACACTGTTAAGTTGTCGAATATATTGCAGGGAGCCCGTGTCGTTTTTCAGAATGTGTTTGTGAAGGATCTAAGGGAGAATATTATTCCCGGGATGGGAGAGTGGTATACGTCGATGTGGAGTAAGGGTGTTCGGTTCCATTATGTCGTAAGCTTGAACTGGATGGTCTACCTGGGCAGTGTTGATCTTCTCGACCACAGTCGAATGGACCGTTTGAGCTCCTTCCCATCGTGAATGAGTTCTTCCAGATCTCGCACCTGCCTCCAGGTGAGACTAGGAGTCCATCGATAGCAAAGTCAGACTCATTCTACTTCCAGGGTCGATCAGGCTAAAGTCTTACGCTGGCCGCTCAATATTCCACGGCTTGCTCACTGCACCTTCGACGCGTAAGCGTGCAGGCGTGGTTGACGTTCTTGACTCCTTCCCTGAGTCACGGTTCATTCTTATCGGAGACACGGGAGAACAGGATATGGAGCTCTACGCGGAGTAAGCGTTTCTTCTCGTGCCACTGCTACATCCCATGTTGATCATACCTCTAGACTCGCTCGTGAACGTCCACATCAAATACTCGCAGTCTTCCTCCGCGACGTAGAGACCGGTGATCCCATCGATGATCCCACCGGCTGGAAATCCCTCGGTGTCACCGGCACAAAGGAAGATACAATTCGACCACGCGCTCGAAGGACAAGAACGCTATCGAACTTCTTGAGCAGCAGCGCCACGTCGCCCACGCCCCGCAACGAAACCAGCGGCAACTACTTTACGTCCACCCCTTTCACCGCCGAGCCCGAACCATTGAAGTCATCCGCTGGCTCTTCCACGTTCGCCGGGCCACCCCCAAGCGCATTTAACCATCATCATTACTACAACCCAAACCCTAATCAAGCGTCAGACGGATCGGTTTTGTCGAAGTCTTCGACTTTGTCCTCGAGTTCGTCAGGGTTGAGGATGACGGAGGAGGAAAAGAGGAGGGCTGCACTGCAGGCACGGGTATACCTTGCGCGCACGCTAATGCCGGGACAGATCCCGCTGAGGGTGTTTAGGAACCCTAGTGAGTGTGTGGAGGCGGATGAGGTGTTGGGGAGGGAACAGCCTGCGGCTACATCATAGAGGTTTGGGATAGAGTGTGTTTATTGGTATCGTATTATGGTGAGGGTTGTTCTGTTCATGTGTGATTTTTTGGGACTTATTTGGTGTATTGAATAGGTTCTGTAATCTCGGGGCATTGAACACATGTCTAATCAAGCTACCTATTGTATTATTGTATTCACTGTACTTCATGGTCATCTAACAAGTTTATCCGTCTAACAATTTGTACCACTACTTACTTCCCGATGGGTGTTGTGAGGTGCCTTGATGATCCTCAGCTGACTTCTTTAGGATGATTGACGTCCGTGTTCTTTGGTAGGTACTGCTTTCGTTGACCGCTCGCATGTTGACGACCGACAACAGGAACAAGATATGCTTGCGCTATTTGTGGCTGTTTCAATGATAACCTGTATGACATCATATCTCACAACATAAGCAGCTTTTCATGATCTGTCTTGGACCATGTCTCTCCTGACGAGAACTCACCTATTACGAACAGTTGTAAGTTCAACTACCATTGTACCTCAAGGCCTCCAGAACAATCTCACTTTCAAAAGCCTCGCGGTGTCAGGTCACTTCAGCTGGGTGCAGATACAGCAAGACTCCGAGACAGCGCTCATGATAGCGAACCCTTTGCCGTGGACCTTCATAAGGACTCTTTTCATTCATTCAAATGCGACCCGCCAAGTTTAGAAGTTCATGTCACGAAAGAAGAGTTGTTTACAATGTATAGACAAATGCAGACGATTCGCCGGATGGAAATTGCAGCAGAAGGCTTGTATAGATCACGTTTCATCCGTGGTTTCTGCCATCTCTCGACTGGACAGGTATTTTCGCGCATGCTTTCACCTTACATACTCTTAAGAGTTCATCTTCTAGGAAGCGGTATCTGTTGGTACAGAACATAGCGTTCAGCGCAACGATCGCGTCATTACGGCATACCGGTGCCACCCTTTCGTCATTCTTCGAGGCGGAACCATTGCACAGGTTTTCGGTGAGCTTCTCGGCCGCAGAAGCGGCATATCGCATGGTAAAGGTGGATCCATGCACATGTTTACGGAGACCTTTTTTGGAGGACATGGGATCGTTGGTGCTCATGTTCCCATTGGGGCTGGGGTTGCTTTTGCACAGAAATACATGGATGAACAGCAAGCGACGTTCGTACTGTACGGAGATGGCGCGAGTAATCAGGGGCAGGTGGAAGAGGCTTTCAACATGGTATGAGCCCCATTCTTATTGCACCATTGCTATGGTGCCTTATCATTAACTCGATACGTTACAAGGCGAAGTTGTGGGACCTGCCAGTAGTCTTCATCTGCGAGAATAATCAGTATGGGATGGGCACGTCGTCAGAACGTAGCTCTGCGAATCCCTTGTACTATACACGTGGTGACAACATCCCCGGCATCCAGGTAAGTTTTAATAATGACACTACCTACTTCTCTTGTAGTTTCATACCACTTATCAAGGTAAACGCTATGGATGTTCTTGCTACGCGTCAAGCCATTCGCCACGCTAGAAAATGGGCGCTGGAAGACAAAAAAGGACCACTTATTCTGGAAGCTGTGACATATCGCTATGCTGGCCATTCGTGAGCATCTCCTTCCCGTCTTTCGGTCCATTTTCTTACTTTTGACGCCTAGAATGTCTGATCCCGGGACTACCTATCGAACTCACGAAGAGGTCCAACAAATGCGTAGCACCAAGGATCCTATCCGAGGGCTTGAACGTTACATTGAAGGTTGGGGTCTGGCCACTGGTGACGAATTGAAGGTCAATCCATTGTTCCCTTTACCTGATTTTTTTTTAACTTTCTCGTCTCACGCAACGGAATAGGAAATCGAGAAGGAAGCTAAGGATACTGTTAATAAGGCCGTCGAAGAAGCTAAAGCTGCTCCAGAGCCTCCGGAGGAGGACTTGTGGAGAGATGTCTATCACAATGGCGAGGCCACCCCTGCCAGGAGGGGACGTGAACGCGGGGAGGTCTGGTTTGAAATCACATCTCATAGCCTTGATGCTCACCCACCGTTTATCAGGTCCATTATTATACCTAGGTTTCACTCCCAGTCTCCAAGTCGCCAGTTGTACTCCTAGTACACCAAAGACAACTGGCCAATGGTTTCAATTTCGCAAATCGTCCGAATCCTGGAGCATCACGCCGATCCAGATATCTTAAATAGTGTGTACCACGATATTCCTCCAATAGGTGAGGAACAGAGAGCAGACATGAAGTCCGGCCTCTGTATTTCTTCATATCCCTCTGCTACCTAAGAAGGCAATGGAAGGTGCTGTTCTACGAGACCATCAATTCGATATCCCGCGCTGGACGATGATCTGTCATAGGATGATATGGGAGAGATGTCAAATCCATGCCTTCACCGTGTATTCAAACGGATCAACGTTGAACCTCCACAGCCTCTCCTGAGAATTGACATACAAAAATATGTCTCGTCCTGATTCTTTGCAATAATAGCGTAGTCACGAGTCTCTGAAGTTCACATGGTGGTGATTCGTCTGTCTCTACCTCAGCGCCCCCTCTCTTCACTGATATGTTCGTGACACGTGGAGATCGCTGACACGAGGATCCTAGTGCCTTGAAGCAGATACTTCAAAAAAAAAGGGCCTATTCAAATTGACTTCAAACTCTCTAAATATTGGCGATATTCATGAAAACAAAAGCTTGACTATAAATATAGGTTCTCGGTATGCGTCGATTTGTTCCTGAAACAATTTGGGTTCTCATCGTGTCACTTTCCGAAGAACAGCCGTTGATTCACGCTTCGAGTCGTATTTATAAGTTCAGGCTTTCTCAGTGAAGATGTGGGATAGAACTTCAATCATGTTTCTCTCATCGATGTTCCGACCTCTCGTTTTCCTTGCTGTCATCTGTATAGCTCACGCCACAATTCTTTATGCCGGCGTTAATGAGGTGGGCATTGGATTATTTCATGATAATCTTACCTATTGAGTTTGACACCCTTCTTGAGTCCGGAGGCGAATTTGGCGTCTTTGCCCCCGTTGACACACCAGGATTTGGTCTTCCTGGCCGTTTCGGCGTCGATTACGCGTTCATAAATAAGGTCCGTTCAATCCACACTATCTGCCACTAAGGATCTTGCCCATTCATCTTCTTAGTCTACCGTCGATATCTTTGTCGACCAAGAGAAGATCAACTTCTTCCGTGTCACTTTTCTCATGGAACGCATGTGCCCTCTTTCTTCTGGGCTGGGTCAACAATTCAACGAAACTGTTAGTAGTCATCGAGGCTTGGTATATCGCAAGTAACCGTAACTTCCTCTAGTACTTCGCTGAATATGCCGATGCAATCAATTACATCACACTCACAAAGGGGGCGTATGCGTTGCTTGATCCTCACAACTACATGCGTTACAAGTGAGCGTCCTTTGGAGCATCTTCCCTTCTTTACAACTCACATCCACCAGTGACCCCTCTCAGCAACCGTTCTCTGGCAGCGTGTGTACTTCTCCTTTGATTATTCAATTTTCTAATGATAAATCGCTGCCCAGGTCATCGGAAATTCCTCGGATCCTACTGCAGCCACTACCCAACAGTTCGGCGAGTTCTGGGCAGAGTTGGCGCTTCGTTTCACATCGAACCCTAAGGTCATATTCGGTATAAACAACGAGCCTCACGACATGGTATTTAAATCTCCCCTTTCAAGCTGCCTATGGCCATTTTGATCATGTTCCTTTCCTCTTCTTAGCCTACTGAACTCGTGTTAGAGAATAATCAGGCTGCCATCGATGGCATACGGTCTGTCGGAGCGAAACAGCTCATCCTTGCACCAGGCAATGGATTCACTGGTGGTCACTCCTGGACTCAGGTTACGGGAAACAATGATGCTCCTTCGAGTGACTTCATGAATATGCTCAAAGATCCTCTCAATAATTTGGCTATCGATATCCATGAAGTGAGTTTGTGTAAAGTGTTAACAAAATTCACAGATTTTGACGCTGTAACTGATTTCCAGTATCTTGGTCAGTGATCATTCTGCTGTCCTCTACAATCTCTACGTGTCTGACAGCTAACTCCGGGCTTCCAGACATTGATTTCTCCGGCTCTCATGACAATTGCACTCAGCCTGGTATGGCTTCGAAGATGAAAGCAGATGAATGCGACTCATGTTTTGTTCAACAGCGCCTTCTAACCTCGCGGCTTTGACAACTTGGTTGCAAGAAAACAACTTGAAGTAAGAGGCAGCTTCTTTCGTGTCAAGTATCACACGCGCTAACACCGGCAGGGCCATGATCACTGAGTTCGGAGGAGGAAATAATGAGGGTTGTTTCCAGGTTCGTGAAGGTTGGTCTTTCCCTTGATTGAGCTTAACAGGCGTTCTCTAGATGATTGACGAGATGCTTAACTATATGGAGGATAATGACGAATACATTGGTTGGGCAATCTGGGCTGCTGGTCCTCGTATGTCACGTCTTCCCATCCTTCCTGAAAAGGACTCACGAGCCTGTCTATAGTATGGGGTACCGCCTCTCCTTGCTGTGGTGCGGATACAGGCAGCCTGGAGCCCGGAATGCTCAATGACGAGGGCCAACCCAAGTATGTCATCTCTACATGTTTGAGCTTCCTTTCACCTCATCTTGAAACTAGTGCATTCAACACTGTTTGGGCTAACGCTATCCGACCCAATATTCCAGCAGGTATGTTGTATCATAAACTTGTGCATTCCAGGCATTCACTGACGATATACTTCAGTTTTGAAACGATCAGGAGTTTCTAGTCTTACTTAGGATAGACGAGACTCTGCAGGTGTTGGTGGGAAATCTCTTCGCCGAATGTCGTCCGATTGTTGATGTGACAGGATGAAAAGCTATCAATTAACAATCTTTGTTGTTTACTGGCCGCACAATTATATATAACCCATATGTAACAAACTGGTTTGATTGAGGATGACTCGGAAATCAGCACTGCACAACATCCCGTTCAATCTAGACGTAACAACTGTTGCAGAAAAAGTGAAACAGAGCTGGCCGGAGTCGGCATCCTCGGAGTTGATGGCCATCGGTGATTCCCGTAGAGGACCACACAGAGTTGATGCACATAACATGCAGATTAGCAGTTCTTATGACTACGCCTGGAACATCCCTACTTATGGCTACTATGTAAGTCATATCCTCACAAATGCTGTACTTTCACAGCAGTGGGAGTCCCAAAGGTAATTCTCAGGATATCTTCTGCCCGATTTGGCATTGATATTGGCCACAATATAGACATCTTTACATGGAGAACATTGAGGACGGGTGTCATATACCTTGCCAAGAGCTACTTATGGCTCAAGCCAGAGAGAGTAATACAGAGAGGCAAAGGAAAGTAAGTTGATCTAATCTCACTGCTGAACCTATTCAAGCTCCGCCACCGGCAAATCAATTAAAATTTTTGTTTTGAAACGAATGTTGCGTTTAGATTGAATTCCCCTAATTGATCAACCCATGGCCATCAGAATCTAAAATCAGAAAGTCGTCGTGACGGTTCTTTTTGTGCACCGTTGCCTTAGCCTACCGTTGCTGTACGACTGTCTTGTGAAACTGTGCGGCCCAGGCCCAGTCCTCCTCAATGGCACACGCACAAAAAATTCATAGGTCTCTTTCTTTGCTACCGCTCGAAATAATCGAAGTGATACTTTCTGAAATTGATCAAGTCTCAGACCTGCTATCTCTGGCTTTCACCTCACGAGCCAACGCCAGTATCGTCATCCCAAACCATACGGAATATCGCAAGATTCGTATTCGTACGCCAATGCCTGCCATGTGGGCTCATCTTGCACAACGCGCCGATCTCGCTCGCAACATCCGTGAAGTCCAACTCTGTGCGCGTCAAGACTACACGGCGCCAGATCGGTTCCCTGTCTCTCTGGTTGATAATTCACTTAGAGACAGCGACGAAGAGAAGCGTATCGACAACCTTTGCACCGCTTTACGGCACATGAGAAGCCTCACCACATTTGTATGGCAATATGAGACAGATGCCAAAGCTGGTCTCAGGACATTGAACCACCAACATGAAGAAATGATCCTGTCATCTTTGGGTCAAGCACTGGATTTGCGACATCTGATGCTTGGGGGACAATGTGGGGCTCATGTGCGGGATGGAAAAGGAACTCGAAGACAGTTATATCCAGTGCGTTCCATTAAAGGCCTGAGACCCTGGGAGTCAAATCAACTGATAATGGCTTCCAAGCTGTGGAATATAGCTAATCTAGAGTCGCTTTCCCTACTTGGAGCGGCTTGGGCGAATAAATCGAATTCTGCACATATTGTCCGTTTCATACAACGTTCTCCCAACATCGAGGTTTGTCTGATCCACAATAATTATGTTGCGCCAACTGATTTTGTTTTTAGCACTTGGAAATTCCTATGGAACTGGATGGCTTGGATAAGTGTCACCTTCCGCGCCTTAAAAGGGTTGGACTCCCCATGACCTTCGGAGTGATCGCAACGAGCCTCAATGGAGTGATTGCAAACTCTGTAACAAGATTCCTTCAATGTAACTCGACCATTGAAGCACTAAACTGGAACGCGGTACTCACATCTTTGCTGCCGCCGGACGCCCTTCCAAACCTGAGGTGTTTGTCTAGCAAGAGTGACATCGTGGCTGGTTTGGAGTTGTCAGAATCTATCCGCAGGCCGATAGAATGTCTCGATTTATGGGATGCAGACGCTAATTGCCTCACCAAGCTGCAGACTTTCGACCCCTCTACTCTACGGAAATTAAAAATCGCTAGTGTGCGTTCTCTAGGGTCACTTCAAATTATTGCACAGAAATTCGCAGGCATTACCTGGCTTTGGTTACCAAGTAGACACATGCACTACTGTTCGACTGGATGGGTTTTGGTCGAATATGAACTTGTACGTGATCAATTGCTTCTTAAAGGACACTGTCATGAAATACGTTTTTTCATGGAAGCCTCGATTGTTGGATATTCTATCCTGTTTCCATCATCTCGAGGTTTTTCGTGGCTCAGCACTTTGGAAGGCTGTCGGTGGCAGTTCCGAAAAGGAACGAATGCATTTTGCAATCATTAACCTCATCGAGCGTTGTCCCCGGCTCCGTCAGCTTGATCACTGTAGCTTTCACGAGAAGCGCAAAGCAGCCAAACTTATCAAGATCCACAGAAAAAAAGGCACGTATGGCGAGCTGGAACAAGTCTGGTACGAGGTGTTGAGGCCGCCACCTGGGTACGTCTCATGTTCGCGATTCTCATAATTATCATCGTTATCTTTTTCATGCTCGTTGACGTTCTCGATCACGTCGTCTTGCTTTGTCTCGATTGCTCTATGATGCCAGAAAATCGAGTACTGATAACATCGTTACAACAGGAACGTTTTTGACGTGATGACGAGGACCTTTGATTAATTGCACGTAGGAATGACCGCGATGTCCCCGCGATTATCTATCTCTTCGATCTCCCAGTGTCAGTATCAGTTGTCAGTTGTCGATGATTGAGGCGGTCTGGTAACTTGGCTAGCTTAGGGTTATATGAACCCTAAGATATTCAGATGCAGTTATGTGTTCCGGTTGACGGTTCTACGAAGCTCGTCTTGTGGAGCAAATATTAAACAATTGTCTTCCGAGACCCAGCCTCAAAACTTTGCTTCTTCTACATACGTACCGATTGCATCTTATGTAGGCGCCCAGAATTCGTGTGACCTATACAATTAGATATCGAGAGTTGAAAATGACATACGTACGTACATACAGATGATAATCCTATACATAAAGACCGACTTTCCTCTACTCGATTCTCGATGATCCCGAGGCTACTTACTATTGATGGACACATTTCTTCCTATCATAAGTATCGCCACGCCGAGCCCCCCAGACAACTTTGAAACATTCATAAAAAGTCCAGATATATCAGTCACTGGCTAGGATTCGGCCTCTTGGATATCTTTGGCTGGTGTAAGTGCGAAGCCTGCATACCCATCCCGAACACTTTCTTGAATCAGGGTGGTGTATAGTGAGAGGCCGCCGGCAAAGTTAAGCGGCTCGATGCGCTTTCCCGGCACATTCGCGCCTCGGTAGAATGACTTCGCGCGGTCCAAGAGAGTTTTGGAGAAGATGTCGCCTACGCGCTGGACCCAGGCTTCTGATGCTTCCCGCGTCGCGTCGATGCGGGTGTAATTGTGTTCGCGGAGGTAGGTAAGACAGTCAACGATCCAGTTGCCTTGGACTTCCTGTTGAAGAGTAAACATTTTATCAGTGCATAGGAACGGTGTCTTGGTAGTGAGAAAGCCTACGGCACATGTAGGCCCGTTGCAGAACGCAGTGGGAGCTTGAGGTCCGTATGGGAAGAACATGTTGGGATAGCCTGAGACTGACATTCCCAAATAGGTCGAGACACCCTTTTTCCACATATCATCAATAGAAATCCCATCCGTGCCCTTTATGTTGATTTGAGAGATACCTCCTGTCAAAGCATCAAAACCCGTAGCGAGAGCGAGCACATCGAGTTCATGCACCACCCCATCCTGCGTCCTCAATCCTTGCGAGGTGGCTTCAACGATTGGGTTCTCGTTGAGGTCGACGAGAACAACATTAGGCTGATTGAACACCTCGTAATACGATGTTTCCAGGCTAATGTTCTTAGTTCCGAGCGGATGGGGCGGCTTTTCCGGTGCGAGTTTGCTCTGCATCTCAGAATCCCGAACCCGTTCAAGCACCTTGTTCCTCCAAAATGCATACACCTCATCATTCACCTTCTCATTGGTGAGTATCTCCTCGAACGTGGCGAACCAGTAGCGGAACCCTCCTTTTGACCACAGGTCGTCGAGCAGGAGATACCGCTCCTCGGGAGACATAGTATAGAACATGCCGGGCCGTACAAAATCGAAGTGGAGTCCGGAGAAGGTTTGTTGACGGCGCTTGAAAAGGATAGGATACATTTCCTTCTTCATCGTAGTTTGGGTAGATACGCTCACAGGGCGCTGATTCACCATTGGCGATGCGAAGTTGGGTGTGCGTTGGAAGACAGTGAGATGGGCTGCGATAGCTCCGGCCTCCTGTATCACCTGTACGCCGCTGGCCCCGGTTCCAATGACACCGACACGTTTTCCTGCCATGTTGAGCCCAGCCTGGGGCCATAATGAGGTGTGATGCACGGCGCCTTGGAAGGTGTCGAGTCCAGGTATGTCGGGGATGAGGGGTTTCGATGCGAAGCCGGTGCAGAGGATGAGGAAGTGGGGGTTGACGGTTACCCCAGTGTCAGTCAAGACGCACCAGCGGCTTGCGGTGGCGTCGAAGGAGGCGGAGGTTACGCGAGTGTTAAAGGAAATATCACTGCTCAGGTCGAGTTTTTTATCGGCGTAGTCGAAGTACTTGATTATCTCCTGCCGGCCTGGATATTTTTCCATCCAGTTCCAATCCCCCCATAACTCTTCAAGGGAGAGCTGATACATCGAGAAGTCTGAGTCGACACGTGCACCGGGGTAGCAGTTCCAGTACCAGACGCCACCTAAACCACTGCCGGCCTCGAACAGTTTGACAGAGAACCCAGCCTTGCGTAGTTTGTGCAGCTGATACACGCCGCTGAAGCCTGCACCTACAATGAGAACGTCAAGGTCCTGGTGTCCGGCCATGGAGATTCAATGATAATCTCGCCGCACACAACTCGTCATATATATAGGATTTTGTACTACTTCACGACTCACGAGCAAGGCACGTGCGACAGGTTCGCTGGCTATAGTCTCGCTTTGCACACCCTGGCATATTTATACACCGTGGCGTGCATAAGCAACAGCTCCTGGCACCGGCCTGAAAAGGTCAATTATTGGACACTGTACATTTGGTAGAGTGAAATTTACAGTGGGAACCTTGCCAGGCTGAATAGAAGGCCCGTGACCTCGTGATGAGAAGGGATTATTGCCACATGGACTGGCAATACCAAAAAATATTTATGTTATTGGTTAGCCTGGATTGAAAGGTGGGAAGAACACACTAATTCATGGCTGAACATTAAATCGAGGGCAGTGTAGGAAGTACGTGTTCAACAGTTATCAGTATGTAGAGTTATAAAAGATCGAGGACTGAGCAAGGGGTGAGATTCCCGGGCTGATGGAGTTGATCAAACGGTGCGCCAAATGAAAAAGCTCATAGAAAGTCTCGACCTGACTATTACACCCTGGCTTCGATATCCGCGGCTGAAGCAAGTGCGAACCCTGCATACCCACTCCGAGCACTCTCTTGGATCAGGCTGGTGTATAGTGAGAGCCCGCCGGCAAAGTTGAGTGGCTCGATGCGCTTTCCCGGCACATTCGCGCCTTTGTAGAATGACTTCGCGCGGTCCAAGAGAGTTTTGGAGAAGATGTCGCCTACGCGCTGGACCCAGGCTTCTGAAGCTTCCCGCGTCGCGTCGATGCGAATGTAATTGTGTTCGCGGAGGTAGGTAAGACAGTCGACAATCCAATCACCTTGGACTTCCTGTCGAAGAGTAAGCATTATTGTCAGTACATGAGAACGGCAGTGAGAAAGCTTACGGCGCATGTGGGTCCGTTGCATAATGCGGTGGGAGCTTGAGGTCCGTATGGGAAGAACATGTTGGGATAGCCTGAGACTGCCATTCCCAAATAGGTCGAGACACCCTTTTTCCACATATCACCAATGGAAATACCATCTATCCCCTTTATGTTGATTTGAGAGATACCCCCTGTCAAAGCATCGAAACCAGTTGCGAGAACGAGCACATCGAGTTCATGCACCACCCCATCCTGCGTCTTCAATCCCTTCGGAGTGACCTCAATGATCGGGTTCTCGTTGACATCGATGAGCACAACGTCAGGCTGGTTAAACACTTCATAATACGTTGTCTCCAGGCTGATGTTTTTAGTTCCGAATGGATGCGGCGGCTTTTCCGGTGCGAGTTTGCGTTGCATCTCGGGGTCTCGAACCCGCTCAAGCACCTTGTTCCTCCAAAATGTATACAGCTCATAGTTCACCTTCTCATCGGTGAGTATCTCCTCGTATGTGGCGAACCAGTAGTGGAATCCTCCCTTGGACCACAAATTGTCCAACAGGAGGTACCGTTCCTCTGGGGACATATTATGAAACATGCCGCGACGCACGAAGTCGAAGTCGAGTCCGATAAAGGTTTGTACACGGCGCTTGAAAAGGATTGGATACATTTCCTTCTTCATCTTAGTCTGCGTAGCTACGCTAACAGAGCCCTGGTTCATCGGTAATGCGAGATTGGGTGTACGTTGGAAGATGGTGAGGTGGGCCACGATAGCTCCGGCCTCCTGTATCACTTGTACACCGCTGGCGCCAGTTCCAATGACACCAACACGCTTTCCAGTCATGTCGAACCCTGTTTTGGGCCACAATGAAGTGTGGTGCACGGCCCCTTGGAATGCGTCGAGTCCTGGTATGTCAGGGAAGAGGGGTTTAGCTGCGAAGCCGGTACAAAGGACCAGGAAGCGGGGCTTGATGATTACCCCAGTGTCGGTAAAGACAGACCAGCGGTTTGTGTCGAAGGAAGCGGAGGTTACGCGAGTGTTAAAGGAGATATCACGGCTCAGGTCGAGTTTTTTATCGACGTAGTTGAAGTACTCGATTATCTCCTGCCGGCCTGGATACTTTTCCGTCCAATTCCAATCCCTCCATATCTCTTCAAGAGAGAACTGATAAACCGAGAAGCCAGAGTCGACGCGTAAGCCGGGGTAGCAGTTCCAGTACCAGACACCACCCAAACCACCGCCAGCCTCGAAGAGTTTGACAGAGAATCCGGCTTTGCGCAGTTTGTGGAGCTGATACAAGCCGCTGAAACCTGCGCCTACAATGAGAACGTCGAGATTCTGATGTCCAGTCATGGAAGCTCACTGTTCAATGATAGTTTTGCTTCGCAAGACCTGTCGTATTTATGGTATTGTGGACCTTGGCGGAGCACTTGGTATCCTTAGGGGTGACAACTCCTTCGGCTTCAAAAGGCAGGCATTGGAAGCCTTACTAAGGAAGGACCGTCACCTCGAAATGACGAAGTGGAATTACCGCTACGTAATGGGATCCCTCTGGAGCACATGTGCTTGTAGCTGAGTGGATGTTCTGGGTCAGGAGATGGGTACCGATAAAACTTTAAAGTTTCGTAGAGTGGGTCTCATTCCAAATCCGACCTCTGACGAGAATGATACTTGACTATGGCATGGAATATTACTGGTCAGATGACCATTCACCAAGAAAATTACGGATACATAGCGCATTCGCGTGTCCTTTCAAGCTCCCGAAACAGTCTACTAGGGCCGCTTTACATGATATCGCGTCAGGACTCAGGAGCCAGACTTGCAAGGGCCTGAGCTGTGAAACCATCATCTGTTAGAAAATATATAACAGATTTCACGCGCCTTTGCGATGGATATAGTAGAAGTCATTGAGGAAACCAACGCTGCGCGAGAGTGGAGGTTGTATAAATTTAAAAGCTCGATTAGATCTTAGATCCGAACCTAGATATTACATAAGGTCAAAATGGGCTCAACGTCTTACATTCCCAATACTTACTTAGTTCCCTAGCTAGTTGTTCCTGACCTAGTTAGTGGGAAAGATGTCGATACATACGAGGGTACGTTTTGATTCTGCTCGAGCCTCAATATTCAATCTTCTACGATTGCCTTCATTCTTTTGACTTCATTTTACCTCTTCATTGTGAACCGTGCACCATCTTCTCCTGAATATCACCGTTTCAGCTCACATCGATGTCCCATTGTTATCGTCTGTATCAAACTCTTTTTCTTTGTACGAACTCCTCTTTCCGTCAGCTGTAAAAGTCTTGTTCACGATGATATCCTCTTCTCGTAGGCCCTCGCTATGACTCGGACTTCGTGATCAAAATTTGGCTCACCCTCTACGCAAAGCCACTTTGGACTTGACGTCTTCTTCACAATCATGAGCCTTTCCACTTTCTTAGAATCTGCGATGGGCTGGCGCTCTTGGTAGAGGAGCTCATTGCACAGGTCGTTCGCAGTCGTTCGTAACGCAAGGCCTACTGAGAGTCAGTTGAGGAGTGTAGAAGAATTGGATTCCTGATATGATGAGGGCCTCTTACCCCACTGGAATGTCAATGAGCTATACGAGCGATATTACATTCCCGAATTGAGGTTGAAGTGACGACATACGCTAAGGCCGACAAGTCGCATGTGGCAAGGTCTCTCAGGCTGTTCTCCGTTCATGGAGACCATATCTACCATCCTATCCTCTTTGAAGTTCCAAAACTACCTTCTCGGCATTGCTGAACTCCCGGAACAGGAAATAGAATTTGAGCATCTACACTTTGTTTATTGGCAATGAAAGGGTGAAATGGCACCTTCTTTCGTCAGGACACATCCTCTTATGACTTGCTTCGCCTGATTTCGACTAGATATGAATACTCAATGATCAACATCTCGTCCAGCTCGATTTATGCAGTCCTCGAGTGACATCGATGAAGTTATCGAACTGTTTGCAGTAGCCAACGTACTTTGAAGCAATTTCATCTATATCCGTCTACAGTCCACGAACTCCCTTTCTAAACTTTCTCCAGATCAAGACCAATAGATGGTGAGGCATACTCGAGAATGCTGGGACCGTATCTCCTGTCAATTTCAGGCGGCATAGGACAGGAGGTGATTTCGAGGATTGAGACGAATTCAAGTTCGTCCTCTATGCCGAAGTTCGGTACATCTCAAAGAGCAGAAATTGATAACCTTGATGTCAAGAAGTGACATAGTAGAATTGCATCTCAAGACCGAAGGACGATCGAAGATGCAATGTGCTCACACATGCCGTCGCAATTGTTGGAGCACATCATATATGACCTTGTGAAACAGTTTCGACGTCGTTACTAATCCTCTACCTGTTGCTTGCTGACCCGCCTGTGCGTTGACTCAAGTGGCACCAAGGTACTTCACTATTCGTCTTCGACTTTGCCTTTGAAAGATCTTTCCAAGCGTGTGCATCAGACTAGGAGAGTACTCATCTGATTTAAAGATGAAACAATAAGGAGGAACACACTGATTCATGGAGGCAAGATTTGAGTAAATCAAGAGCAGCGTACGAAAGGCAGGGGGAAGAATTTATGGTTTGTTATATGGCGGCTGAGATTTCCGCCGGGCTAGTCTGTCGAACTTTGCGCTAAGTAAAAACATTCATAGAAATTCTTGACCTAAAGATACGTAGACTGGCTAGAGTCTGGCTTGGATACCTCTGTCTGGAGTAAGTGTGAAGCCCGCATACCCGGCCCGAGCACTCTCTTGGATTAGGGTGATGTATAATGGGAGACCGCCGGTGAAGTTGAGTGGTTCGATGCGCTTCCCCGGCACGTTTGCGCCAGTGTACCACGACTTCGCGCGGTCCCAGAGACCTTGGGAGAAGATGTCGACTACGCGCTGGACCCAGGCTTCCGAAGCCTCCTGCGTCGCATCGATGCGGCTGAAGTTGTGTTGGCGGAGGTAAGTAAGACAGTCGATGATCCAGTCGCCTTGGATTTCCTATTGAAGAGTAAGCATTTTGATCATTGCACGACAACGGCGTGTTAGTAGTGGGAAGGCTTACGGCACATGTAGGCCCGTTGCAGAACGCAGTGGGAGCTTGAGGTCCGTATGGGAAGAACATGTTGGGATAACCTGAGACTGTCATTCCCAGATAAGTGGAGAGGCCCTTTTTCCATTTGTCACCAACAGTAACCCCATCCGTCCCCTTGATGTTAATTTGAGATATACCTCCTGTCACTGCATCGAAACCCGTAGCGAGCACGAGCACATCGAGTTCATGCACCACTCCATCCTGCGTCTTCACACCCTTCGGAGTGACCTCAACGATCGGATTATCGTTGAGGTCGATGAGAGCAACGTTAGGCTGGTTGAACACCTCGTAATACGATTGTTCCAAGCTGATACGCTTAGCTCCAAACGGATGCGGTTGCTTTTCCGGGGCGAGTTTGCGCTGCATCTCGGGGTCCCGAACCCGCTCATGTACCCTCTTCCTCCAGAACGCATAAATCTCGGCATTTGCCTTTTCATTGGTGAGTATATCCTTGCACGAGTTGAACACGAAGCGGAACCCTCCCTTTGACCATAGGTCGTCAAACAGCAGATAGCGCTCCTCTGCGGACAGATCAAACATGTTGCGAGGTATAATGTCATAATGGAACCCAGTAAAGGTTTGTTCACGGCGCTTGAAGACGATGGGATACATTTCCTCCTTCATCTTAGTCTGCGTAGCTACGCTCAAAGGGCGCTGATTCATCATCGGCACTGCAAGGTTGGGTGTGCGTTGGAATACGGTGAGATGAGCCACGATAGGTCCAGCCTCCTGTATCAACTGCACACCACTGGCGCCCGTTCCAATAACGCCAATTCGTTTTCCGGCGATGTCGAACCCGGATTCGGGCCATAATGAGGTGTGGTGGACGGCTCCTTGGAAGGTGTCGAGTCCTGGTATGTCAGGGAAGAGGGGCTTAGCTGCAAAGCCGGTGCAGAGGACCAGGAAATGCGGGTTGACAGTGACTCCGATGTCGGTGAATACAGACCAGCGATTTGTGGTGGTATTGAAGGAGGCAGAGGTTACGCGGGTATTGAAGTAGACGTCACGGCTCAGGTCGAGTTTTTTGTCGACGTAGTTGAAGTACTCGATTAATTCCTGCCGACCTGGAAACTTTTCTCTCCAGTTCCAGTCCTTCCATAGTTCTTCAAGGGAGAACTGATAAACCAAGAAGTCGGTGTCGACGCGTGCACCAGGATAGCGGTTCCAATACCAAATACCACCTAAACCACTACCAGCCTCGAACAGTTTGACAGAGAATCCGGCCTTGCGCAGTTTGTGCAGCTGATACACGCCACTGAAACCTGCACCTACAATGAGAACGTCAAGCTTTCGATGTCCGGTCATGGATGTTCGATATCGATAATCTGTCACCTCACGCAACCCGTTATATTTATGGGATTCTGAACAGTTCGGCCGGCTTCGAACCAGTTATGGGTCTGTCTATATGAACGGAAAATGACATTTTCTGGAGTGGGAGTCTTCCATCTGAACAGACCATAATCTCGTGATGTGTTCACTGAGAAGATGTTCAACCATGGCTTGGCATATGATTGTCAGATGACCATTCACCGAAAGAGATGTGCAGAGTAGCGGGAAATTTTAGACACGCTAGGTCACTCGTGTTTTCTGTGAAGACAAAGATGATATTTCGGAGCAAGTCACAAGGGCCTAAGCCGTGTGTCCGAATGAATCTGTTGACTCACCGCACCATTTTATACAGGTAGATACTGATTTGAAGAAGATTGGCATACTAAAGCTGTAAGTTGATGGCAGAAGGCTTGATAGTCTTCAGTACAGACTTTGATGATTATCAGATGATAGTCGATCTGAAGAAAAAGCTTGACATAAACGGCTGATGTAGCACCACGGTGCCGTGGGAGCCGGTTTCGAAATTTCAAGCGCGGCAAGATTCTCTCGAAAAGTAGCCCGAAAACATGAGAAATTCCAGTCACGCCGAATGAAAACTCGTTTCTTATGTGTTTCCCTTCAACGCGGGCGAAAGAAAGTTTGATGACAGCGCTTGGAAACAAAGTATTTTCCCGTAAGTTCAATTGTAGCCTCGTAACACCCCGATATTCAGAAGGTTTGTATGTGGATTTTCAAACCGTTCCCCTTGAATCGACTTGACTGGGCTTGGAGAACTAAAATGGTGATGTTGGATTCGCAACAACAGCATTTGGCGGTTTGAGCTGGCATCAAATGCACGCTAATCCGCAGTCAGCAGTCAGCAGATGAATTTTTATGGCATACACACCTTTAGATTTGATACCTAAGTAAGCTTTCGTACTGTTTCTTGAGCGAACCCGGCCCTGGTCCTAGGACGCTTGGTGGGGGTCGAGCTTTCCACTACCTCATGCTTGCGTTTTCGTTTGTTCTTCACCGTCAACCAGCTGCAGCGTTCGATCAAGGGCATCTTTTTTTTGATTATAGACAAAACGATTCTAATTGGATTTCGCCGTATTGAGGATCTTTACGGTTCATCACGTCGATAAGCTCGGGTATAAATAGCGTTTGGCCGGCGCGAGGGCGGCAGGCAATTCTCTCGAAAGTACCACAGTGCAAGTTGATGAAGGAAGAATCTGTCTCAACTGCATTTGCCCGTGCCTGGAAAGACTGTCAGCTGTAACAATCATGGGTATGAAGTTGATACGTACAACTGGTCTCTGGAAGCAGGCAGATTCAGATCAGTGTCAGTGACTTTCAAATTGATTTGTTCGGACGAACGCGCACTTCTCCGGAGCGGGTTTTTCATCGGAGAAGTGACGTCAAGCTTTTTGGAGACCGCTTGGATGAACGATGACACAGGGGAACCTCAGGCGGTATTGATCGCATCCGGTGGAGGCGGAGGGTGTCAACATCATCTGGACCTCGCCATTGTAGTTTTGGCATCTCTCGACACGAGAAAGTCATCCATGCGCTTGAGCACACCCTCGCCCCCATGCAAGGGAAACAACATCTACCATACTGCAAGCCCAGAAAATCTGTGTGAGAGCTGCTGAAGTTCGTCTCGTTTGGTATTGTCCAATGCATCCCACGCGTCTTTTAGATGTTCGTACATGTTACTTCGCTATTATAAGGACACAGAGAGAACAATCTGGAGTCTTCATTCCTGACATCCAATCGGGACGAACAGAACTGTTCCACGAAGCAGGAGCAAGATGAAGGAAGCAAGAGCATAGAGGCAAGTACACCAGCAAATTTGCCCATATGATCCTGGTATCGCTCTTCAATCTCCGAGGCATCTTCGACTGGAACATGGGTTTTTAATACATACCTGGTGATGGGAAGACGCATATCTACATTGTTCTCTGTTATAAGATCCGGTGCTTCAGTAAGGGTTTCCCTAAGATAGAATGAAGGGATCGAACTACACGCTTTAGGAACAATCGTTCGTCGGGGTGTTTGTTGTAAAACAAAAGCGGTTGTATTCTGTCGGGGGGGCAAGGTGTTTCTCAGTCTCTTAAAGGAGGTCAGTCCAATGCGCCTCTGGGCGTTCACGAGTGTCTCGCATTGGCCTGTGGAGATTCAATTGCTGATTCGGGGAAGACGACCTTCGACTCGGAGGACTGTTTTGCTTAAAGTTACTTTATGGTGGACTGAGATTGAGCGTGTCGGACGGCGTGGCATCAAAACGAAATCTCATCAATTGAAACAACCCCTCTACAGTAAAAAAAGGCTTCCAGTAATGATGCGAAATGGGAGATTGGCTACTGGATTGGTTATCCAACTCGAGCTAACTCCAAATCACTAAGTTTGTAGGGCTTAGATACACGCGTCACACACTTGGTAAAGTGTAATAAATTTTATTGATTGATTGTTTCAAAAAGACTTAAGTCAATTCGAGATGGGTAATCAAATAGTATTTAATACTAGTCTAAACCCGAAGTCAATTTTAAATGCTAGAACAGCCTAAGATATCCACTCCCTGGGGATTCCGAGCTGGGGCAAGTAATTGCTTGCCTTCTCCCCTCGAAATCCCTCCCCTTTTATAGCCTTCGCCACGCGCACGGACCAGGACGTGTCCCTCGTGAATACGGGCGTGCCGGAAGTGTGTTCGGGCCCATATCGTCCCGTTCGACTCGTGTCCACGCGGTTTTCCTCTATTCCTTCCTTTTGCCTTCCTTCTTCTCTCTTCCCCTCCCTTTTTCCATCCCATGGGACCTCCTCCTCGGTTTCTATCGTCGGTGCCAGCGACTGGCCGTTTGGATCGTCGTAGTTTGGGTGGAACGGATG